>JAACNH010001945.1:7949-51329 GCA_019447015.1 Hymenochirus boettgeri
AATAGGGTTCATAGAGAATAGGGTTTATAGAGAATAGAGTTCATAGAAAATAGGGTTCATAGAGAATAGAGTTCATAGAGAATAGGGTTCATAGAGAATAGAGTTTATAGAGAATAGAGTTCATAGAGAATAGGGTTCATAGAGAATAGAGTTCATAGAGAATAGGGTATACACAGATATGTTTAAATAATTGTAATGATATATTTCAACATACTATGAATCAGCTGGAATAGTTTACTGTCTACCAAAATACATAATACAATACATGAATAATATGTGTTATTATAATAATAATAATGATGATGACAATTAAAGCTTCTTTCCTCCACACACCAAACTTACCTTTAATTGAATTGAATGTATTTAGGGAGTCTGAGGAAGATGTTGTCCCATGTTGGTAGTCTGAGGTGGAGAACAGATCTGGTAAAGGCCCTAACAGGAAAAGGAAGGAAGTCATCAAACATGTTGCATTAAAATTATAAAGTTATATGGACATGGTTTAGTGTCAACTCAACCTGGACAAGACTGAACTTGTCCTTTTACCACCCTCACAATCTTTTCCCCTCCTTAGTCTTACTATTAATATTAACAATACACCTATATCCCCATCTCCTCATGTCCGCTGCCTGGGAATAATGCTAGATTCTGATCTTTCATTCAAACCCCATGTCAATTTGCTTGCCAACTTCTGTCGGCTCCAACTCAAATACATCACCCGAATTTTACCCTTCCAATCTAATGAAGCTACAAAAAACCTAGTCCATGCCCTAATCATATCGAGGCTAGACTACTGCAACACACTCCTGTGTGGTTTAACAAACCACCACCTAGCACCGCTTCAATCCATCCTTAACTCTGCTGCCCGGCTCATTCATTTCTCTTCTCGCTTTTCTAATGTCAGTGTCAGTCCCTCCACTAGTTGCCCATCACGCAAAGGATCCAGTTCAAGCTGCATACCCTATCCTATAAAGCACTATCCAGTACAGCCCCTCCATATATCTCACCCTATCCTATAAATCACTATCCAACACAGCCCCTCCATATATCTCACCCTATCCTATAAAGCACTATCCAGTACAGCCCCTCCATATATCTCAGAGCTGATCCACCAACACCGTTCCAGATGCAACCTCCGCTCCGCATAATAATAATAATTATAAAATGGTTTACAGTCAACTGCTTGGAATCATGGTGCAGCCAATCAGAAGGGATAATTGGAACCATGTTTAGCCTATCCAAAGTGATACATATAGATCCGTCTATGTCCTTAGGTTGGACATGTAGGAGGAGAAGCTTGATAGGTCCAGCAAGAAGCTTTATTGTTTGGATTGTACCAGTGTTGATGTCAATGTGGATAGATTTGGAGACCATGAGGCAACATAGATCAGTTACCATTGTGAAGATCTTCGGTAACCGTCCTTCAGGTCTTAATTAAAGATGATTAAACAGGCAAGTTGCATTCCGAAAAATAAAAATCTGAGAGATTCAATTAAATTTTAGGTATGAATAGCAATAGTCAGTTAGTGTAAATGTAAATGGTCTGGGGAACACGTACATAAAACTAAAACTTGCCCGCATGACATTTTGGAATATTCTAAATTAAGGACTCGAGCATTCGCTATTTCTCCCATATTCGGAATCAAGGGTTCATGTATTTGAAAATGATCAGAAAATCTGGGAAAAGTTTTGCAATTTAAAAAATAAGAGAGATCTGACAGATCGGCAGTTCCGAGAAGGATCAGGGTTTGACTCCGAACCGGACTTCATCCATAGTGTAATGTGGATTTAGAATTTATATCTCGCCATGAGAGCTACTCACTGAGAATGGTTTGGATTGTTATGATACATGGCTTTACCAGGGTATGAATGACCTGATGTATGTTGTTCTATTACATTTCTTTAAGCTGCTATGGATAAAGTTGGGCTCTTTGTTTTTGTTTTTTGGAAACTAAGAAGATTCTATCTTTGTTCTTATCAGGTCATGGTATATCTGTAATATTCATCCATCCAGGTCACGGTATATCTGTAATATTCATCCATCCAGGTCATGGTATATCTGTAGTATTCATCCATCCAGGTCATGGTATATCTGTAATATTCATCCATCCAGGTCATGGTATATCTGTAATATTCATTCATCCAGGTCATGGTATATCGGTAATATTCATTCATCCAGGTCATGGTATATTGAATATTCATTCAGCCAGGTCATGGTATATCTGTATGTAAGAATTCATCCATCCTGGTCATGGTATATCTGTAAATTTCATTCATCAGGTCATGGTAATCTGTAATATCATCCATCCCGGTCATGGTTATCTGTAATATTCATCCATCCAGGTCATGGTATATCTGTAATATTCATCCATCGGTCATGGTATATCTGTAATATTCATCCATCCAGGTCATGGTTATATATGTAATATTCATTCATCCAGGTCAGTATATCTGTAATATTCATTCATCCAGGTCATGGTATATCTGTAATTTCATTCATCCAGGTCATGGTATATCTGTAATATTCATCCATCAGGTCATGGTATATCTGTATATATTCATTCATCCAGGTCATGGTATATCTGTAATATTCATTCATCCAGGTCATGGTATATCTGTAATATTCAATCTATCCAGGTCATGGTATATCTGTAATATCATTCATCCAGGTATCATGGTAATCTGATATAATTCATCCAGGTCATGTATATCTGTAATATTCATCACAGGTCAGGTATTGTAATATATTCATCCAGGTCATGGTATATTGTATATATTCATTCATCCAGGTCATGGTATATCTTGTAATATTCATTCATCCAGGTCATGGTTATATCTGTAATATTTATTCATCCAGGTCATGTGTATATCTGTATATTCATCATCAGGTATACGGATATATCTGTAATATTCATCCATCAGGTCACGGTATATCTGTAATATTCATCCATCCAGGTCATGGATATATTGAATATTCATTCATCCAGGTCACGGTATATCTGTAAATTCATTCATCCAGGTCACGGTATATCTGTAATATTCATTCATCTCATCCAGTCATGGTATATCTGATAATTCATTCATCCAGGTCACGGTATATCTGTAATATTCATTCATCCAGGTCACGGTCTATCTGTAATATTCATTCATCAAGGACATGGTATATCTGTAATATTCATTCATCCAGGTCATGGTATATCTGTAATATTCATCCATCCAGGAGATGGTATATCTGTAATATTCATTCATCCAGGTCATGGTTTATCTGTAATATTCATTCATCCAGGTCATGGTATATCTGTAATATTCATCCATCCAGGACATGGTATATCTGTAATATTCATTCATCCAGGTCATGGTATATCTGTAATCTTCATTCATCCAGGACATGGTATATCTGTAATATTCTTTCATCCAGCTTATGGTATATCTGTAATATTCATTCATCCAGGTCATGGTATATCTGTAATATTTCATTCATCAGGTATGGTCGTGATAATCTGTAATATTATTCATCCGGTCATGGTATATCTGTAATATTCATCTACCGGTCATGGTTTTTATATCTGTAATATTCATCCATCCAGGTCACGGTATATCTGTGTAATATTCATCCATCCAGGTCACGGTATATCTGTAATATTCATTATCCAGGTCACGGTATTATCTGTAATATTCATTCATCCAGGTCACGGTATATATCTTAATATTCTTCATCCAGCTCATGGATATCTGTAATATTCATTCATCCAGGTCATGGTATATCTGTATATTCATTCTCCAGATCACGGTTATCTGAATTTCATTATCCAAGGACATGGTATATCTGTAATATTCATTTCATCCAGGTCATGGTATATCTGTAATATTCATCCATCAGGAGATGGTATATCTGTAATATTCATTCATCAGTCATGGTATATCTTTAATATTCATTCATCCAGGTCATGGTATATCTGTAATATTCATCCATCCAGGCATGGTATTATCTGTAATATTATTCATCCAGTCAGGTATATCTGTAATCTTCATTCATCAGGACATGGTATATTGTATATATTCTTTCATCCAGCTATGGTATATCTGTAATATTCATTCATCCAGGTATGGATATCGTATATCATTCAACCAGTATGGTATATCTGTGTATATATCATTCATCCAGGTCATGGTATATCTGTAATATTCATTCATCCAGGTCATGGTATATCTGTAATATCCTCATCTAGATGGTATATCTGTAAAATTCATTCATCCAGGTCACGGTCTATCTGTAATATTCATTCAACCAGCTCATGGTATATCTGTAATAATATTATCATCCAGGTCAGGTATACTGTAATATTCATTCATCAGGCAGGTATATCTGTAATATTCATTCACCATGTCATGGTATATTTCTAATATTCATCTCCATCCAGGTCATGGTATATCTGTAATATTCATCCATCCAGGTCATGGTATATCTGTAATATTCATCCATCCAGGTCAGGTATATCTGATATTTTATATCATTCATCCAGGTCATGGGATATCTGTAATATTCATTTATCCAGGTCATGGTATATCTGTAATATTCATCATCCAGGTCATGGTATATTGTTATTCATTCACCAGGTCATGGTATATCTGTATATTCATTCATCCAGGTCATGGTATATCTGTAATATTCATTATCCAGGTCATGGTATATCTGTAATATTAATTCATCCAGGTCATGGTATATCTGTTATATTAATTCATCCAGGTCATGATAATCTGTAATATTCATCCTCAGGTCATGGTATATCTGTAATATTCATCATCCAGGTCATGGTATATCTGTAATATTCATCATCCAGGTCATGGTATATCTGTAATATTCATTCATCCAGGTCATGGTATATCTGTAATATTTATTCATCCAGGTCATGGTATATCTGTAATATTCATCCATCCAGGTCATGGTATATCTGTAATATTCATCCATCCAGGTCACGGTATATCTGTAATATTCATCCATCCAGGTCACGGTTATCTGTAATATTCATTATCCAGGTCACGGTTATCGTAATATTCATTCATCCAGGTCATGGTATATCTGTAATATCATTCATCCAGGCTATGGATATCTGTAATATTCATTCATCCAGGTCATGGTATATCTGTAATATTCATTCATCCAGGTCAGGTCTATCTGTAATATTATCATCAAGGACATGGTATATCTGTAATATTCATTCATCCAGGTCATGGTATATCTTGTAATCTTCATTCATCCAGGACATGTATATCTGTAATATTCTTTCATCCAGCTTATGGTATATCTGTAATATTCATTCATCCAGTCATGGTATATCTGTAATATTCATTCACCAGGTCATGGTATATCTGTAATATTCATTAATCCAGGTCATGGTATATCTGTAATATTCATTCATCCAGGTCATGGTATATCTGTAATATTCATTCATCCTAGTCATGGTTATCTGTAAAATTCATTCATCCAGGTCACGGTCTATCTGTAATATTCATTCATCCAGCTCATGGTATATCTGTAATATTCATTCATCCAGGTCATGGGATATCTGTAATATTCATTCATCCAGGTCACGGTCTATCTGTAATATTCATTCATCCGGATGGGATATCTGTAATATTCATTCATCCATGTCATGGTATTACTATAATATTCATCCATCCAGGAGATGGTATATCTGTAATATTCATTCATCCAGCTCATGGTATATCTGTAATATTCATTCATCCAGCTCATGGTATATCTGTAATATTCATTCATCCAGGTCATGGTAATTCTGTAATATTCATCATCAGGACATGGTATTATCTGTAATATTCATTCATCCAGGTCGTGGTATATCTGTAATCTTATTCATAGGACATGGTATATCTGTAATATTCTTCATCCAGTTATGGTATATCTGTATATTCATTCATCCAGATCATGGTATATCTGTAATATCATTCACCAGGTCATGGTATATCTGTAATATCATTCATCACCAGGTCATGGTATATCTGTAATATTCATTCATCCAGGTCATGGTATATCTGTAATATTCATTCATCCAGATCATGTTATATCTGAAATATTAATTCAGCCAGGTCATGGTATATCTGTAATATTCATCCATCCAGGCATGCATATCATGTATATTGTATTCATTCATCCAGGCACGGTATATCTGTAATATTCATCCATCCAGGTCACGGTATATCTGTAATATTCATCCATCCAGGTCATGGTATATCTGTAATATTCATCCATCCAGGTCATGGTACATCTGTAATATTCATTCATCCTAGTCATGGTATATCTGTAATATTCATTCATCCAGGTCACGGTCTATCTGTAATATTCATTCGTCAGGACATGGTATATCTATAATATTCATTCGTCCAGGACATGGTATATCTGTAATATTCATTCATCCAGGTCATGGTATATCTGTAATATTCATTCATCCAGGTCATGGTATATCTATAATATTCATCCATCCAGGTCATGGTATATCTGTAATATTCATCCATCCAGGTCATGGTATATCAGTAATATTCATCCATCCAGGTCATGGTATATCTGTAATATTCATCCATCCAGGTCATGGTATATCTGTATATCATCCATCCAGGTCATGGTATATCTGTAATATTCATCCATCCAGTCATGGATGGTATATCTATAATATTCATCCATCCAGGTCATGGTATATCTGTAATATTCATTCATCCTAGTCATGGTATATCTGTAATATTCATTCATCCAGGTCACGGACTATCTGTAATATTCATTCGTCCAGGACATGGTATATCTGAATATTCATTCGTCCAGGTCATGGTATATCTGTAATATTCATTCATCCGGTCATGGTATATCTTAATATTATCCATCAGGTCATGGTATACTGTAATATCATCCATCCAGGTTGGTATATCTGTAATATTCATCCATCCAGGTCATGGTATATCTGTAATATTCATCCATCCAGGTCATGGTTAATCTGTAATATTCATTCATCTAGGTCATGGTTATCTGTAATATTATATCATCCAGGACATGGTATATCTGTAATATTCATTCATCTAGGTCATGGTATATCTGTAATATTCATCCATCCAGGTCATGGTATATCTGTAATATATCCATCAGGTCATGGTATATCTGTTATATTCATCCATCCAGGTCATGGTATATCTGTAATATTCATTCATCCAGGTCATGGTATTATCTGTAATTATCATATCCAGGTCATGGGATATCTGTAATATTCATCCATCCAGGTCATGGTATATCTGTAATATTCATCCATCCAGGTCATGGTCTATCTGTAATATTCATCCATCAGGTCATGGTATATCTGTAAATTCATTATCCAGGTATGGTATATCTGTAATTTCATCCATCAGGTCATGGTATATCTGTAATATTCATCCATCCAGGTCATGGTTATATCTGTAATATTCATCCATCCAGGTCATGGTATATCTGTAATATTCATCCATCCAGGCATGGTATATCTGTAATATTCATTCATCAGGTTCATGGATATCTGTAATATTCATCCATCCAGGTCATGGTATATCTGTAATATTCATCCATCCAGGTCATGGTATATCTGTAATATTCATCCATCCAGGTTATGGTATATCTGTAATATTCATCCATCCAGGTTATGGTATATCTGTAATATTCATCCATCCAAGTCATGGTATATCTGTAATATTCATCCATCCAGGTTATGGTATATCTGTAATATTTATCCATCCAGGTTATGGTATATCTGTAATATTCATCCATCCAGGTCATGGTATATCTGTTGTATTCAATTAGATCAATTGGACTTGAAGTTTAGTTCTTGAAGACGTTTCGCTAGTCATCCGACTGGCTTTCTCAATTCAGAATGACTTGTACAAGAATCTGTGGCAATTATGTACCCTGGAAAATCCCAATTAGCATATCACAGCCAGGTGTTTAGGACGTGATTGTATTGTGGCTAAAAGGTGTTATAGGAACGCCCAGAGTAAGGTGTCAAGACAATTTCAATTGATGATGAGTCCTATGCAGGTAGAGTGAGGTTCAAATCCTGCATTTTGTGCCACAACAGGTAAGTATACAAAGTCTAATTAACACAGTGGGATATTTACAGGGCGATACACCGAATGCCGCTACCAACAACCTGGTGCAAACAGCTGGAGATGCTATATGCCGATAATGGCTCTTGGCTCGCTGACTGCAATTTTCTGTTACGGCACTTTTAAAGCTAGCTATAAGATGGCATTTAAAGTGCCGCAATAGAATGCCACTTTTGCCATGTAACATCACTAACGGTGGCTGCGCGGTTAACTTCCACGTTAGCCACGCATCTGCCGTAATAAAGGAGTGTAAGTCACGCTAACGATACAACTCCAGAAAAGGAGTGGTGCGCCCTTTGGTGCATCGCCCTGTTAATATCTTAGTTAAACCCGTTCCCATTATTCACTAACCTTCCTACCACTGTGCCAGCTCACCATTTTCTTCCTACAGGGGAACCGTCATATCTTATCTATAGGTGGGTTTTCCACTTTAACATGTTCTTCCTCTTCACCACATTTATTCAGATAACCAAAGGTTATAAACGTCCTTTAGCATCTAAACCGACACACAACATGTATTTATATCTAACCCAAAGGTAAAGCAGCCTGGTTTATATATGATCATTTCTACCTGTGACACGTAGTCTTGTTCCTGTTCCATAGGAGATCTTTGTATTGAAGGTATTAACATTCTCACATGATCTAGTGATGATGAAGCAGTAATATACGGTGCCATCGGTTTTCATTGTGTTCTTTATATGGAGATCTGAACTTCCCTTTATCTCTGTCCTCCCCCTGTATGTTGGATGGACCATTTCTTGGGTGGGGTGATAGACAAATGGACCTGAGATGTTCCCAGCTCTCCAATAGATCCCATACCAGGAAGAGTCTCTAGGAGAAGGGAAGGAACAGTTGATAGTGGTTGGGTCTCCTGCTTGGGATGAGGATTCACCTGATTGAGTAACAAGGATTCTAGACCTAGTGCTGGTGGTATCTGGAGAGGGAAAGTAGACACAGGTGAATAAAGATTTGCAGGCACTTTGGCTACTTCTTCTTGGAAGAAATGGGGCAGATTTTACCAGAAAACTTGCTTTATGGTGAAACTTCAGGTTTAGTAATTTTGTCAAAATTAGTAAAATTCAAAAAAATATTGAGAAACTGTAACATCTCCTCAAGTGTAGCACCTGATACACCTGAGAAAGGGTCCAGTGAGGCTCGAAACATGTTGTGTGTTCTCATGCAATAAATTTGCTGGTTGCAGTTAATGCTGCTTGTCGCCTGAGTCTTACCTCTATCAACCTTTTATTGTTTGGATTTATAGTGTGCTTTTGGATGGAAGCATGAGATAGAGGTAACTGGACTTTTTAATTACTAGTACTTTGGATAATATTGGTTCCATTCTGACTATATATGTCTCTGTCCTAGGTGCTATTGGCCAGTTGTTAGGCTGATCTGATAGCTGAAGTACAGACAGACAGTGCTGTGTATGGATCTTATATGGGTATTTACATACCTGACACCTGGCACCACAGTAATTTCAGTTTTGGAAATTTAACAGAATTCCACTGTGGAAATAACTGGCAAAATTTTCTGAAACAAAAATTCTAGTTTAACGTCAAGTTTTATTGGTAAATATTTCAGTTTTGGTAAAAAAAATTCTTCTGTAAATTTCAGTGTTTAAATTTCACTGCCAGAATTTACCGGTTTTATGGCAAAAACACCAAACAGTTCACTAACTGCTGTCAAAACAAATCAAAATAAAACAAATTCTGTAATATCTATATTAATACATATTTGTGGGAGCTGCCATACTGTTTCCTTTAGAGAACTTGTAACTTTTTTTACAAGCAATTTTTTACACCCACACTGTAGGGAATATATATATGCGTGTACATTCGCATATGTTGTGTTAATTATAGGGTCATAAGACATCACTTACCAAGGAAAAGATTTTAGATTAAAGACAAAACAAATTATAGAGCCAGTGAAACATATAAGCTTACAATATTTCAGATAAAATAAAGGTATAAATTACAATATGTGGGAAGTATAAGTTATATGTATATATAGTTATGTAGGTATGTGTGTGTATAAATGTGTGTGTGTGTGTTTGGGTGTCAGGGGAGACAGTAGGTGAGAGGCCCCTGACCTTTCTTTTACTTGGAATATATGCAGTTTACTGGCTGTAACATCCCCACCCTAATACATCCGTATAAGGCAGGTTAGTTACACCCAATCACCTTTGAGTGTTTAGGATCAGGCTGCCTTTCAAATATACACAAATAAATGGATATTGTCAGGGCCGTCTCTAGACGGAAGTGGGTGTGGCTTGTCCAGAAGTGGGATGGGCTTTATACACATTGATTTAATTAGTGTCATTATCATTGTATGTACATATCAACCCTCCATTTATTTACAATACATTAAAGGACCCACCCTCTAGAATAGTATCCCCACGCCAGACCCACCATAATTTCTGTGAAATAAAAGTTTTTGGCCAAAAGATGTGTAAGCCTGACACCATGTCAAGGTAGACACTTTCAGACAGCAGGACCTTAACAAATCTAACTAGTCTAACATAGCTTAACTTAACAAACTCTATCTACTGGTAGCCATGGGAATTTCATTACATACTGGTAGCAAACTGTCAATTTCATCATATACTGGTAGCCATGGGAATTTCATTACATACTGATAGCAAACTGGCAATTTCATTATATACTGGTAGCCATGGGAATTGCATTACATACAGGTAGCAAACTGGCAATTTCACCATATACTGGTAGCCATGGAATGTTCATTACATAGTGGTGGCCATGGGAATTTCACCATATACTGGTAGCCATGGAAAGTTCATTACATAATGGTGGCCATGGGAGTTTCACCATATACTGGTAGCCATGGAAAGTTCATTACATACTGGTGGCCATGGGAATTTCATCATTTACTGGTAGTCATGGGAATTTCATTACATAACTGGTAGCAAACTGGAAATTAACCATATACTGGTAGCTATGGAATGTTCATTACATACTGGTGGCCATGGAAATTTCACCATATACTGGTAGCCATGGAAAGTTCATTACATACTGGTGGCCATGGGAGTTTCACCATATACTGGTAGCCATGGAAAGTTCATTACATACTGGTGGCCATGGGAATTTCATCATTTACTGGTAGTCATGGGAATTTCATTACATACTGGTAGCAAACTGGCAATTTCACCATATACTGGTAGCCATGGAAAGTTCATTACATACTGCTGGCCATGGGAAGGTCATCATATACTGGTAGCCATGGGCATTTCATCACATAATGGCAGCAAACTGGCAATTTAATTATATTATGGGGTAGGCTATTACCTACCCCATTTGCAGGGCAATGCACTCATTATATTAGTGGAGGCAATATTGCCACTGCCTGCACTAATATAATGAGTGGATTGCCCTGCACATGGGGTAGGTAAAAGCCAGAATTCATTGTGGAGTCATTGCAGAGGCAGTGCTGGGGCGGCAGTTCCCAGTAGTACAACACGGCTGCGCGATGATGTAATTGCAACGTTCATGGTGACATCATTGTGCAGCCATGCAGTACTACTGGGAAAAGGAGATTTGGGGCACTTCTAGATAAGTTGTGTTAAAACAGCCACCTCCCTACAGGGTGCCGCTCTGTAATGTGTTTCACCCTGCATCATTAGGGAGGCGGCCCTGGATATTGACACAACAGAGGTGCGTATGTGGCAATAATGATAAGAACTCACAATAATAATTTTTAACACACAGATATAAACACAAAGATGCACATACAGACACACGGGCAGGGGAACTGTTAACTTATTATTATTATTATTATTATTATTATTATTATTATTATTAATAATGTTATTATTATTATTATTTTTATGCTTGGCTTTTATGAGGAAGTAAGTAGAAATTTAGACTCTGGCATAGCAGTAGATGTAGTTTACTTGGATTTTGCAAAGGCTTTTGATACAGTCCCCCATAGGTGACTAATGTATAAGCTAAGGTCTGTTGGTCTGGGGAGTCACATTTGTACATGGATAGAAAATTGGTTATTGAATAGGATGCAGAGAATAGTTGTTAATGGGGCTTCATCATTATGGACTAAAGTGGTGTGCCTCATAAATGTAAGGTGATACATGGCCATACAAATCCTTGTTCTGCTTATACTATAAATGGCTCAGTGTTAAAGGGGAAGTTCAGTGTAAATACATATGCTTTTCAGAAAAAAGAGCAGTATTTTTTCATCCCAATGACCTTAATCCGCCAATTCAGCATTTTGTCTGTGTATGAATAAATGCAACCGAAATTCTGAATTCCTGTTTGCAGGACCCCTAGTAGAGACCGTTATGGTCTTGCCCATGACCCAGTGCCTGGGTTGATTCAGTTGCTCAGTAGAGATCTGAGCATGTTTGACCCATCCAACAGCCAATCAGCAGAAATTACTGTTAGGAACATTCCAAGGATATGGTGCATCCAGGGAAGAAGAAGGACGGTTAGAACCTGAAATGTCAGCTCACTAATGTCAACAGCAGGGAACAGCAAAGGGTATGAAATCAACTGATTTTTTAAAATGGAAGAGAATATATAGAATAACTAAGAAGGTATTACACAAACTAACAATTTAACAAATATTGATCATTTCCACTGAACTGTCCCTTTAAGTGAATCCCTGTTGTAAAGGGATCTTGGAGTTTTGGTGGATAACAAACTTAAAGGAAGCAAGCAGTGCCAGGCGGCAACAGCCAGAGCCAGCATGGTATTGTCTTGTATAAAGAGAGGTATGGATTCAAGGGAGGAAAATGTTATTCTCCCTCTTTACAAAGCATTGGTAAGGCCTCATTTGGAATATGCAGTGCAATTTTGGAATCCTGTATACAAAAAGGACATCTTGGAAATGGAAAGGGTTCAGAGAAGGGCAACTAAATTAATAAGGGATTGGGGGAGCTTGAATATGAAGAGAGTTTGGATAAGCTACAATTATGTACGCTAGAGAAAAAGTGCTTGGGGGGCAGACCAGCAGTCACGGTGTCTGTGATTGTCTGAGAGGCAGCCAATCACAGACGCAGCTGCCGGCAATACAGAACACGGGGGGTATAAGGATTGTAATTAGGGTTCTGTACACTTAGCAGTTGGAGGTGGGCTAGGGTGCCCTATCATATGTAGATAGCTACAGAGGGATGGAGGGGAAAAGGGCTCCCCTGTGCATATCCCAGTATTATCTGACAGTGAGGACCCAGACTGTGTGGAAATGGATAAGGCATGGACGCAAGGTGATATACGCAAGGTTGGGTTTAGACAGAGATGCTCCTGGTCTGCAAAAACCTGGTAAGAAAAACGTAAGTATCTCTAGTTTACCTGAATGGATTTTCATGCTGTTTGGCTTGTTTTACAGCTATAATACTAAATAGGATTTTGGGGCTGGACATTCCCTTTAACAAGTCACTCTGGCCTGTGGAGTTACAAAAACGTTCGGGAGACATTGCAATTCTCTCAATTCAGTAAATAATAAAACAGAATAAACCTGATGGTCTCCCCTCCCACTGTACAGTAACGATGGTGAAGTGATAACTGCATCACCGGAGAGAACTTGTGCCCCCAATATTGGCTGTGCCTTTCCAGTACAATAGATGATGGATAGTAAATAGTCTATTTGGGTTGGTGGTTATTCTTGTTATTATTTAAAAACCAAAACCCACCGAACAAGAACCAGAATAAATTTACAAACAAAACAGTCCAACTGGATGAAGATTCCCACCACCTGCTTCACCTGTCTGTACAGATCTATAGGGGGGGACTTACCTACATAGTCTCTACATTAAACAAAGCAGAAAATATATATGTTTAGCTGGGTACCCTGGATTACAATAACAATGTGTGTGGGTGTGTGTGTGTGTGTGTGATATCCATGGGATCAGTTGATTCTGTATTAATAATAATCATATCAATGTCATAAATAATAATAATGATAATAGAATAATGTACCTGCTAGTACAAGCTCGGTGCCCTGTACACTGACTGTGGTTATATTACGTGACGTCACCTCACAGTAGTAATGTTTCAGGTCAGTTGATTTGACATCATTTATACGTAATGATATGTCTGTAGGGGCGTTGACCAGGGAATATCTCCCCAACCTTGTTGTTCTGTTCCCTCTATCCCATGTGACGATGTCGTATGTAGATGTGGGATTCCATCTCTGTCTCTGTCTCCATGTGACCGCCTCTATTTCCCCAGGTTGGTTAGAAACATAACAGGGTATAACGGTGGATTCTCTAGAGACAGCGGGAACTACATCAGGCTGATATACGTGGAATACACCTATGGAAAGGGATAAATAAATCCACATTATCCGAATATCCTACAGGGTGATAGAAAGAGATGGGAATTCCTATTGTATCCCTACCGGAAAAGAGAAGGACAGTCCATGTTGGGTTTCTGCCATTTCTCCTGTTTATGTTTTCCTTCCTGTAATGTCACACGGAGCAGCAGAACATTGGACCATCGGTGGTGGAAAAGTCTGGATTCGGAGGAGAGACACCTGATTCATTTCCTTTGGGTTTCCATCCATGCTGATCCTTCCTGTGTAGTTCTGATGGACCCAGTTCTCTGTGTGATTATAAATATAGGGATTATCTCCGCATGGCGAGTTCTTCCAGATCTCCAGTAAACTCTCACATCTGCAGAGCTGGCCCACCGATCCCTGGGAAAACTGAACCAACATGGGATAGTGACAGAACCTCCTACCTCCACCTGGATTGTTTTGGCTGGATAGAGCAATAAGGTTTCAATGTCCCAGTAGGAATTAATCCTGTAAACGCTGGAAGAGAAACACTAGATCAATTTAATTACAGTGGATTCTATGGAAGGGTTTGTAGAATTATTATAATTATTTATTATTATTATTATTTTCAAAATAAAATGAAGTGCTGTCTAGTTGGTTGGATCAACTGTCTAAACATGTCCTTCTTTTGTGATGTAGTATAGTATAGTATAATATAGTATAGTACAGTACAGTATAGTATAGTATAGTATGGTACAGTACAGTATAGTATAGTATAGTAGTATAGTACAGTATAGTATAGTACAGTACAGTATAGTATAGTACAGTATAGTATAGTATAGTAAAGTATAGTACAGTACAGTACAGTACAGTATAGTACAGTATAGTACAGTATGGTACAGTATAGTATAGTATAGTACAGTACAGTACAGACATAGTATAGTATATAGTATAGTACAGTACAGTATAGTATAGTATAGTATGGTACAGTACGGTATAGTATAGTAAAGTATAGTACAGTACAGTACAGTACAGTATAGTATAGTATAGTATAGTATAGTACAGTATAGTATAGTAAAGTATAGTACAGTACAGTACAGTACAGTATAGTATAGTATAGTATAGTACAGTACAGTATAGTATAGTATAGTATGGTACAGTACGGTATAGTATAGTAAAGTATAGTACAGTACAGTACAGTACAATTAGTATAGATATAGTATAGTAGAGTACAGTAAGTATAGTATAGGTAGTAAAGTATAGTACAGTACAGTACAGTATAGTATAGTATAGTATAGTACAGTACAGTACAGTATAGTATAGTAAAGTATAGTACAGTACAGTACAGTACAGTATAGTATAGTATAGTACAGTACAGTACAGTACAGTATAGTATAGTAAAGTATAGTACAGTACAGTACAGTATAGTATAGTAAAGTATAGTACAGTACAGTACGTCAGATAGTAACAGTATAGTACAGTACAGAAAGTACAGTATAGTATAGTAAAGTATAGTACAGTACAGTACAGTATAGTATAGTAAAGTATAGTACAGTACAGTACAGTATAGTATAGTATAGTATAGTATAGTACAGTACAGTATAGTATAGTAAAGTATAGTACAGTACAGTACGTATAGTATAGTATAGTTAAGTATAGTACAGTACAGTACAGTATAGTATAGTAAAGTATAGTACAGTACAGTACAGTATAGTATAGTATAGTATAGTACAGTACAGTACAGTATAGTATAGTAAAGTATAGTACAGTACAGTACAGTACAGTATAGTATAGTATAGTAAGTATAGTACAGTACAGTATAGTATAGTATAGTATGGTACAGTACGGTATAGTATAGTAAAGTATAGTACAGGTACAGTACAGTACAGTATAGTATAGTATAGTATAGTATAGTACAGTATAGTATAGTATAGTAAAGTATAGTACAGTACAGTACAGTATAGTATAGTATAGTATAGTACAGTATAGTATAGTATAGTATAGTACAGTACAGTACAGTACAGTATAGTATAGTATAGTATAGTACAGTATAGTATAGTATAGTATAGTATGGTACGACGTTAGTATAAAAGTACAGTACAGTACAGTACAGTACAGTACAGTATAGATAGTATAGTATAGAAGTATAGTACAGTATAGTAAAGTATAGGACAGTACAGTTTAGTATAGTTTTACAGTATAGTATAGTAAAGTATAGTACAGTACAGTATAGTATAGTATAGTATAGTATAGTACAGTATATACAGTACCGTATAGTATAGTAGTATATACAGTACAGTATAGTATAGTATAGTATAGTACAGTATAGTACAGTACAGTACAGTACAGTATAGTATAGTATAGTATAGTACAGTATAGTAAAGTACAGTACAGTACAGTATAGTATAGTATAGTATAGTATAGTATAGTACAGTATAGTACAGTACAGTACAGTACAGTACAGTATAGTATAGTATAGTATAGTATAGTACAGTACAGTACAGTACAGATAGTTAGTATAGTATAGTATAGTACAGTTAGTATAGTATAGTAAAGTATAGTACAGTACAGTACAGTATAGTTTAAGTATAGTATAGTAGTACAGTACAGTATAGTATAGTATAGTACAGTACAGTACAGTATAGTATAGTATAGTATAGTACAGTATAGTATAGTATAGTATAGTATGGTACAGTACGGTATAGTTAGTAAAGTACAGTACAGTACAGTACAGTACAGTATAGTATAGTTATAGTATAGTATAGTATAGTATAGTACAGTATAGTAAAGTATAGTACAGTACAGTATAGTACAGTATAGTATAGTGTAGTATAGTATAGTATAGTATAGTATAGTATAGTACAGTATAGTATAGTAAAGTATAGTACAGTACAGTATAGTATAGTATAGTATAGTATAGTACAGTATAGTACAGTATAGTACAGTACAGTATAGTATAGTACAGTATAGTATAGTATAGTATAGTATAGTACAGTATAGTATAGTAAGTAGAGTACAGTACAGTATAGTATAGTATAGTATAGTATAGTAAGTATAGTAAGTAAAAGTATAGGACAGTTACAGTATAGTATAGTATAGTACAGTACAGTACAGTATGTATAGTATGTACAGATAGTATAGTATAGTTGTACAGTATAGTATAGTGTATAGTATAGTATAGTATAGTTAAAGTAAGTATAGTATAGTATAGGATAGTATAGTACAGTATAGTATAGTATAGTATAGTATAGTTACAGTATAGTATAGTATAGGAGTAGAGTTAAGTATAGTATAGTATAGTAAAGTACAGTATAGTACAGTATAGTAAAGTATAGTACAGTATAGTATAGTATAGTATAGTATGGTACAGTACAGTACAGTACAGTCAGTATAGTACAGTATAGTATAGTATAGGTATAACGTATGGTATAGTACAGTACAGTAAAGTATAGTTATTAGACAGTTAGTAGTACAGTATAGTACAGATAGTACAGTATGGTACGGTATAGTATAGTATAGTATGGTACAGTATAGTATAGTATAGTATGGTACAGTATAGTATAGTACAGTACAGTACAGTATAGTACAGTATAGTACAGTATGGTACGGTATAGTATAGTATAGTATGGTACAGTATAGTATAGTACAGTATAGTACAGTATAGTACAGTATAGTACAGTATAGTACAGTATGGTACGGTATAGTATAGTATAGTACGGTACAGTTTGACTTATAGTATAGTACAGTATAGTACAGTATAGTAACAGTATAGTATAGTATAGTACGGTACAGTTAGTACAGTATAGTATAGTACAGTATAGTACAGATATAGTATAGTTAGTATAGTACAGTATGGTACAGTTATAGTATAGATAGTATAGTATTTGTATAGTATAGTGGGATGTATGTACGGACAAGTATGTATGTATAGTACAGTATAGATAGTATAGTATGGTACAAGTACGGTTTTGTAGTATAGTAAAGTTACAGTATAGTACAGTATGTATAGTACAGTACAGTATGGTACGGTATAGTTATAGTGATTAAGTATAGTATAGTATAGTATAGTATAGTGATTTGTATAGTATTGAGGTGAATAAAGACATACGTCCATCCAGTCCAAAACCCACTAGCAAATATCCTCACTTCCTGCTGTTGATCAGAGAAAGACAGTATGATAGAAACTGCAGATTTGTAACATTGAATGAGGTCTATAGACACAGAAAGGTTAGATCTGCAATGGAAATGAAGTATGTGGAAATGCCTGTACTCTGTTTTGCGTTTGTGGTAAGGAGCATATTGTATCTCCCTCTTAGTATTGTATATCTCTTGTACATTTAACTAGGTTGTTAGTTGTTGTTCTGACCATGTTAAATGTTATTTTATTTATTCACTTCTTATTACCTCTTTTGGATTCCATGTGTATTTTACATATGACTGCACCAGTTACATTGCTCCGATACACGTGAGTGCCTTCTAATTATAATATAAAAGATACGAGAGATGGATTAATTCTATTGGTCAGTCTTGCTGGTAGGTTTACAGAAAGAGTTTCCAGAAAGTTCTCCAAACGTTATTGCTGGCGAACTTAAAGTAGTCTATAGCAGCGAAACCTTGACAGTCATATGAAATATCCATCCCCTCTTCTAGCTACAAAATCCCATTGACCGTATTGGGGCCAATGGGTAGGATGGTTCCCTTGGGAAGAACAGTAGCATCAGCTTGAACATGCGACTTGGCATTTTGTGAGATTTATAGTTGAGGATGGCCCTAGGGTGGCAATGGAAACCCAGAAAGGTGATCAGAATGGGATTTAACATGTGTTTATGTATAGCCTTGTACACATGGGACAAATCGCCCTTTTATTTTGTCCTACAGACAAAATCAAGCGACTGTACCAATCAGTAGTCTGGTGATAGTCTCACAAAAACTAATGTTTCCCCATTCTGCCTCTCCGTTTCCCATTTGCTCTCTCCTTTCCAATCTGATTCTCTTCCATTCTGTCCCTGCGTTTCCCTTTTGCTCTCTCAGTTTCCCATTGTTTTCGTTCCCATTCTGTCTCTCAGTTTTCCCATTGCTCTCTCAGTTTCCTGCTCTCTCATTCCATTCTGTCTCAGTTTCCATCTGCTTTCCGTTTCCATTTGTTTCCGTTTCTTTGCTTAGTTTCCATTTGCTCTCTCCGTTTCCCATTTGCGCTCTCAGTTCCCATTCTGCTCTCTCAGTTTCCCATTCTGTCTCTCCGTTCCCACTCTTTCGTTTCCCATTCTGTCTCTCCGTTTTCCATTTGCTCTCTCCGGTTCCCATCTGCTCTCTCGTTTCCCATTCTGCTCTCTCCGTTTCCATTTCTGCTCTCTTTCATTTGTTCTCCGTTTCCATTTCTGCTCTCAGTTCTTTGTCTTCTCAGTTTCCATTCTGCTCTCTCCGTCCATTTATGTCTATCTCCGTTTCCCATTCTGCTCTCTCCATTTCCCATTCTGCTATCTCCGTTTGCCATTCTGCTCTCTCAGTTTCCAATTCTGCTCTTCCGTTTCCCATTCTGCTCTCTCGGTTTCCCATTTGCTCTCTCCATTTCCATTCTGCTATCTCCGTTTCCCACTCTCTCCGTTTCCCATTCTGCTCTCTCGTTTCCCATTCTGCTATCTCCGTTTCCCAATCTCTCCGTTTCCCATTCTGCTCTCTCCGTTTCCCATTCTGCTCTCTCCGTGTTCCCCATTCAGCTATCCCGTTTCCCATTCTGCTCTCTCAGTCCCATTTATGCTCCTCTCCGTTTCCCATTCTGCTCTCTCCATTTCTCATTCTTCTATCTCCGTTTCCCACTCTCTCCATTTCCCATTCTGCTCTCTCATTTCCCCTTCTGCTCTCTCCATTCCCATTTTGCTATCTCCGTTCCCACTCTCTCCGTTTCCCATTCTGCTCTCTCCGTTTCCTCTGCATCTTGTTTCCATTCTGCTATCTCCGTTTCCCATTCTGCTCTCTCAGTTTCCCATTCTGCTCTCTCCGTTCCCATTCTGTTCTCTCCGTTTCCCATTTGCTCTCTCCGTTTCCCATTCTGCTCTCTCAGTTCCCATTCTGCTTCTCCGTTTCCCATTCTGCTCTCTCCATTTTCATTCTGCTATCTCCGTTTCCACGTCTCCGTTTCCCATTCTGCTCTCTCCATGTTCCCATTCTGCTCTCTCCGTTTCCATTTGCTCTCTCCATTTCCCATTCTGTTCTCGCCATTTCCCATTCTGCTCTCTCCGTTTCCCATTCTGCTCTCTCATTTCCCATTCTGATATCTCCGTTTCCCATTCTGCTCTCTCCGTTTCCCATTCTGTTATCTCCGTTTCCCGCTTTCTCCGTTTCCCATTCTGCTCTCTCCGTTTTCCATTGGCTCTCTCCGTTTCCCATTCTGTTATCTCCGTTCCCGCTCTCTCCATTTCCCATTCGCATCTCCATTTCCCATTTGCTCTCTCCATTTCCCATTCTGCTATCTCCTTTTCCCACTCTCTCCGTTTCCCATTCTGCCTCCTCCGTTTCCCATTCTGCTCTCTCGTTTCCCATTCTGCTCTCTCCATTTCCCATTTTGCTCTCTCCGTTTCCCATTCCTTATTTCCCAAATAATGTGGGTTCTTTAGCCCACATTGATGTAGTTTCATGACCACCACCCTCTGTCTTGACTCCCCATTTCCATTTCTCTGGTTCCTTTCTCCATTTCTGTTAGAAATCCCCCACTTGTTTGTGTGTAGTTCTCATACAGCCAGAGGAGATCTGCTGAAAATATTAAATGGGCCAATCCTGTAAAACTCTATCCTGCCTGTGCCAATCAGAATCCACCTTGATTTTTTGAAGCTTCTTGATTTGCTGTCATTTCCTTTAAAGGTCTTCTAGTCTGGCTTGTTGACTTGTTATAGCGTTTAGCCAGCTATTTATTGTTTTGCCTGTTTAGGTTTTTAACCTGGCTTTGATATTTGACCTTCACTAGTTTGCTGTACGGATTAAAGGATAACTGTATTGCCTCAGTGCAATTTTTTTTAATTGCTTTAAAAGTGTAAAGTATGTAGCCCTAATTTCGAGCCTCTCTCGCCTTCAATTAGCCATGCTGTGAAGGGGGCATAACAATTCTGTCTGCCTGTAACTGGTCACTCAAAACTAGCAAGCGGTAAAACACTCCTCCACCCATTCTTGATCAGCTTGACTATGTAGGCTGTATCGTAGCAACAGGAAATTTCAAGTTTGTTAACTAGCAGAGGAGGAGGAGAGAGTTTGTACAGACATTCCCACCAGCCAATGACAAGGGTTATTTAATCATGGCCCTGGGCCATCAGGAGGCGTTAGCATTCATTTTTGCTGTGTGATATCTAAGGGAGGGCAGCACGGCTGTAAATGTGAGTAAGTGATTTCAGCTGCTGGAAATGGGACAGTAATGGGGGGTGATGGGTTTTTTTTTGGTATTGTTGTTTATTAATTCTTTTCACTTGTATTGACTTTGTGATGTTTCCCTATACCCCCCCAGCTGTCAGTTCTGTCCCTGTTTATCCACTATTATCTTGTGGCATCCACAGGTCCTTCCATCCTCAGCTGATATACCTTTAATATTTCGTCCACATGGGGACTATCTTTAGGGGAAACTAGTGGTGGGAGTGTGATAGTGATCTTATTAGCTGTCAGTCATGACAAATCTACAGAAACTACCAAAAAGTCTCACCTTCCATTGCCGAAGGACCTTCCAATCAATAATGCAATGGGTATTCTGGTGGTTAGGAATGACAAATCATCTAATAGAGCATTAGTGCAGTCCAAATGTAGAGGTGTTTGCTACCCTAAACCCTAACAAGTGTCCCATAACAAAGTAAATCCCACAGCCACCCCTATAATTTACCACTGAATGAGATCACAAACTGGAATACAAATAATCCTACCCTGTCCATGAAAAAATAGAAAATAAGATGAAAGTACATACCTAACACTGGCCATTAGAATAGAATGAAGTACATACCTAACACGTCCATTAGAATAGAATGAGTGCATACCTAACACTGTATTAGAAGTAGAATGAGAGTACATACCTAACACTGTCTATTAGAAGAGAATGAAGTAAATACCTAACACTGTCCATTAGAAGAGAATGAAGTACATACCTAACACTGTCCATTAGAATAGAATGAAGTACATACCTAACACTGTCCATTAGAAGAGAATGAAGTGCATACCAACACTGTCCATTGAAGAGAATGAAGTGCACTAACATGTCATTAGAAGAGAATGAAGTGCATACCTAACACTGTCCATTAGAAGAGAATGAAGTACATACCTAACACTGTCCATTAGAAGAGAATGAAGTACTACCTAACACTGTCCATTAGAAAGGAATGAAGTACATACCTAACACTGTCCATTAGAAGAGAATGAAGTACATACCTAACACTGTCCATTAGAAGAGAATGAAGTACATACCTAAAACTGTCATTAGAAGAGAATGAAGTACATACCTAACACTGTCCATTAGAAGAGAATGGAAGTACATACCTAACACTGTCCATTAGAAAGATGAAGTGCATACCTAACACTGTCCACTAGAAGAGAATGAAGTACATACCTAACACTGTCCCATTAGAAGAGATTGAAGTACATACTAAACTGTCCATTAGAAGAGAATGAAGTACATACCTAACACTGTCCATTAGAATAGAATGAAGTGCATACCTAACACTGTCCATTAGAATAGAATGAAGTGCATACCTAACACTGTCTATTAGAAGAGAATGAAGTACATACCTAACACTGTTATTAGAAGAGAATGAAGTAAATACCTAACATGGTCCATTAGAAGAGAATGAAGTAATACAACACTGTCCATTAGAATAGAATGAATACATACCTAACAATGTCCATTAGAAGAGATTGAGGTACATACCTAACAATGTCCATTAGAAGAGAATGAAGTACATACCTAACACTGTCCATTAGAAGAGAATGAAGTACATACCTAACACTGTCCATTAGAAGAGATTGAGGTACATACCTAACACTGTCCATTAGAAGAGAATGAAGTACATACCTAACACTCGTCCATTAGAAGAGAATGAGGTACATACCTAACACTGTCCATTAGAAGAGATTGAGGTACATTACCTAAACACTGTCATTAGAGAGAGAATGAAGTACATACCTAACACTGTCCATTAGAAGAGAATGAGTACATACCTAACACTGTCCATTAAAGAGAATGAGAGTACATACCTAACACTGTCCATTAGAAGAGAATGAATAATACCTAACACTGTCAATTAGAGAGAAATGAAGTACATACCTAACACTGTCCATTAGAAGAGAGATGAAGTACATACCTAACACTGTCCATAGAAGAGAATGAAGTACTACCTACACTGTCATCCATAGAAGAGAATGAGAGTACATTAACCTCAACATGTCCATTAGAAGAGAATGAAAGTACTAACTAACTGTCCTTGAAGAGATGAAGTACATACCTAACATGTCCATTAGAAGGAATGAAGCATACCTAACACTGTCCACTTAGAAGAGAATGAAGTGCATACCTACACTGTTATTAGAAGAGAATGAAGTGCATACCCCATGTCATTAGAAAAATGAATTGCATACTAACATGTCCATTAGAAGAGAAGAAAGTACATACCTAACACTGTCCATTAGAAGAGAATGAAGTACATACCTAAACACTGTCCATTAGAGAAGAGAATGAAGTACATACCTAACACTGTCCATTAGAAGAGAATAAATACATACCTAACACTGTCATTAGAGAGAAGAGAATGAAGTACATCCTAACACGTCCCTTAGAAGAGAATGAAGTGCATACAAACACTGTCCATTAGAAGAGAATATGAAGTACATACCTAACACTGTCCATTAGAAGAGAATGAAGTACCAACCTCAACACTGTTCCATTAGAAGAGAGAATGAAGTTGCATACCTAACACTGTCCATTAGAAAGAATGAAGTACAAACTAACACTGTCCATTAAAGAGAATTGAAGTACATACTAAACACTGTCCATTAGAAGAGAATGAAGGTACATACCTTACACTGTCATTAGAAGAGATGAAGTACATACCTAACACTGTCCATTAGGAGAATGAAGTACTACCTAACACTGTCCATTAGAAGAGAATGAAGTACACCTAACACTATCCATTAGAAGAGAATGAAGTACATACCTAACACTGTCCATTAGAAGAGAATGAAGTACATACCTAACACTGTCCATTAGAAGAGATTGAAGTGCATACCTAACACTGTCCATTAGAAGAGATTGAGGTACATACCTAACACTGTCCATTAGAAGAGATTGAGGTACATACTAACACTGTCCATTAGAAGAGATTGAGGTACATACAAATGTCCATTAGAAGAGATTGAGGGGTAATAACCTAACACTGTCCATTAGAAGAGATTGATGGTACATACCTAACACTTGTCATTAAAGAGATTGAGGGTACATACCTAACCACTGTCCATTAGAAGAGATTGAGGTACATACCAACACTGTCCATTAGAAGAGATGAGGTACATACCTAACACTTGTCCATTAGAATAGAATGAAGTACATACCAACAAGGTCCATTAGAATATAGAATGAAGGCATACCTAACACTGTCATTAGAAGAGATTGAAGTGCATACCTAACACGTCCATTAGAATAGCATGATGAGAGAGTACATACCTAAACACTGCCATTAGAAGAGAATGAAGTACAGTACATACCAACACTGTCCCTAGAAAGATATTGAGGTACAACATACACTGTCCATTAGAAGAGATTGAAGTGCATACCCTAACACTGTCCATTAGAAGCAGTTGAGGTACATACCTAACACTGTCCATTAGAAGAGTGGAATGAGTACATTACCTACACTGTCCATTAGAAGAGATTGAGGTACATACCTACACTGTCCATTAGAAGATGATGAGTGGTACATACCTAACACTGTCCATTAGAAGAGATGAGGTACATACCTAACACTGTCCATTAGAAGGATGGGTACATAACTAAAAGTCCATTAGAATAGAATGAAGTACATACCTAACACTGTCCATTTAGAATAGAATGAAGTACATACCTAACATGTCCATTGAAGGATGAAGTGCCCTTAACAACATGTCCATTTAGATAGATAGTCATACCTAACACTGTCCATGAGAGAATAAGTACATACTAACACTGTCCATTAGAAGAGATTGAGGTACATACCTAACACTGTCCATAAGGGAAGGGGTACGAGGGTGCCCATCGCTCTTGTGTCTGTTTAGAACAGTTTACAATTAAATACTTTCACATTTTGCAAGAACTTGCAGGTTTCTCTAGATAAAGAACACAGTTCTGCTTTTATTTTTAATTACATGGTAAAGAGGAAGTTAGTAGAGGAGAATATAGAAACTTACAGGGAGATTCAATAAAATTTCTTATAAAGTTCAATTAAAGTTTGTTAAAAATGGTGCTAATTTTGCCCCAACCAGTCAGATGTTATTTAACATTTGAAAGCGAACATCTGATTGGTTGGGGTAAAATAATCATTTTTAAAGTTAAGAACTTTTATTGAATAACCCTGTTAATGTTTGGTGAATCTATATTCTTGTTAATGTGTTAAACCTATGCAGCAATAATATTTACATTTCACTTCATATAGTTTGGTAAAGCACAATGTCCCAGATTATTCTATCCAATAGACAATGGGCATCAGTTTATTTTATCTTGTTTTGTTATTTTTTAAACCCGTAGTCTCCCCCTACTAGCAAGTGATTAGATTAAGGGGATGTTTTAGTCAAACAAAACAAAATAAGGGGGAGATACAATATGGCCCATTTTCGTCTAAAACCCACGTTACCCCGAAGAAATTTCGGGTTAACGTGGGTTTTAGGCGGCTTTTAGAGCACAGCGCCGTTTCCAAATGTTTTCGTAAAAAGCGCTGTGCTAACGATCCAAAACCTGTAGCATTAGTTTTGCGCTACTTGTAGCGCGAAACTGCGCTACGGCTTTTGGAGCGTTAAAGTCCCGCTCTTACCTGTAGCCCGACCCGTGATGCAATAACTGACGTAATCTCGTTTGACGTCAGTATGTATCGCGGGATCGGGGCTAAGGTATAAGTTACGGGGAGCGGCAGTTATTGGATTCCCCGATAGCCTAAAATGGACCCCTCCTTTTAAAGATCCAGGTGGGAAACCTTAAACCACTTAGTACTCTACCCTGGGACACAGTCTCTGTCTCCAGATATCTTTACTATACTTTCCTGGCTGTTTAGGTCCTCACCTGGGCATTTAAATGGACCAGAAGTTGAGAGAGTGACAGGTCTTATTTGATCAATTACAGCTGAAGGGGAAGATGGAGAAAGTAGACCTATCAGAACAAATAAGATAATCTTACTTTCAGAAGAATGGCCATGTAAAGTTAACTGATCGGGTCTCTACGTGGAGCATTTCTTTACCGCAAATATCTGGGAATGCTCAGGTTGGCTGAGTGAAAGTAGCCTTAAACCCACCAATGCGTGTGTAAAGATGGCCGTTTCTCACATCCCTGTCCTTTACAATGGAACTCGCGTGCAAGCAGCACTGGGGGTCTCTCCCCCAAACAGGACACCA
Source organism: Hymenochirus boettgeri (assembly GCA_019447015.1). NCBI lineage: Eukaryota > Metazoa > Chordata > Amphibia > Anura > Pipidae > Hymenochirus > Hymenochirus boettgeri. The sequence goes on from JAACNH010001945.1 coordinate 34,917, forward strand.
GTCACGGAAGGGGGTATAGCACGAGACACTCGTTTGTAACTGTGTAACTTTTGCCCAGAGGCTGCTTAAATGTGCCGTGTCAGCCTCTCAACACAAAACAAATGCGCAGGCCAATTGGCAAATGGGAGTATAATCACCACACGCTTCATACATGTAAGAGTCGGGTTAAACCTTCATTATAGCGATATGGCCATTTGATATCCTGTTAATGCATGTCCAGTCCATGAGTATTTCTAAACACAATCCAAGTTTAATTTATTCAGAGGCTTCAGCGTGTTGTTACGTCTGGTAATAAGATCACAGTGGAATGGCGGCGGACCAGAGAATCACAAGAGAAACACGCACGGTTGTGGGTCTATTTACCAGAGGTGCGTGGCTCCCGCATTGTAGTTACCTCCCAGCTTATTTCTGCCGTTAAATTTTTGAATTGAAAAATACTGTTACAGCCTGAAGAAGCTGCAAAGATAAGAAGCAGCAAAACGCGTTGATCTTACAATCCCTGGCCTCTTAGACGCGATCTTCCCAGATAGTAGCTGCCAGACGTTTAAGAGGACTCTTGAAAAGATTTGATAGCTTCCTTAACCTCGACGTCTTCAATCAGTGCATTAAGAGAATCGTCCATTTTTCCAGTGAAACTGTTGCCTTTAAAGACTGTCAGAAGATTCAAGATTCAATATAGTTGTTATGCTTAAATGGTGGCTATTGCTCCCCCCAACTAATAGATCTTATGTAACATTTTTGAAGATGCTAAGAGGGGTTAAAGCGAGGTCTACATAAAAAATCAAAATATAAATCTGTCTGCAAGTTTCCTTTCAGGTTTTGTTCAAATAGTTAAAACCGGTTGATTTTCAGCTCTCACACGGGACATCACCCCCCCCACGTTGATGTCTATACAAGTGGCTAATTAAGATGTTAGTTTACCTATTATAAGACCCATGCGTGTTCCTATCTAATATATGTTCACAATATAATTTATCTATCTCTCTGGGTATGTTTGTGTAGCTTTTACACATATGGACAGTTTATGAATTAGATTGAGAAAATGATATAAGAACGTTGACTAGATAAGGGATAATACGCTACCTTACAGTGTTAAGATAAGGATACCTTGACGCCACTGAGGAGTTCCATGCCCTATAGAAGCGTTCTATAATTGTAGCTTTTAACAGGTCATGGAACTCCGAGGAAGAGTAAATACGTATTACACTGTGATAGGGAGCGATTATTTCTTATAATTACACAAGGCGCCAGCCAAAAAAATAAACACATGCCACTACCATCTGTCTCTCCCCTCCCTGATAGTAATTTAGATAGGAATCCCTGTTTAAGGTATAAATAGTAATTTACTGTTCACTATTGAAAAGAGAAAGAAGACCCGGCCGCGGAACATCATCTTGTCAATAATAAACAGGGATTCCTAATATTTTTTTAAATTACTAATTACAGGGGAGGGGGATCAGGGGGGAGGGGAGAGGAAACAGAAGTCACTAAGTGAAGCAAGAGTGATGGTAATACGATTCTCGCATTTCCCATTAAAATTCCTAGCCTTATGTATATATTAAGATTATAATATATGTTTTAATACATTGAAGTTATACAACAAAACAGTATTGATCGGTGGGAGACTCGTACGATAATCTGATTTTAGAATATGAACACAGGCTAAACACCAGGATTCGAGTGATGCCACTTCTTTTTTGCCTTTATATCCTGTGGGTTCACTTACCCTTAACAAAAGACCACCACTGGGCCAATACCCATGTAGGGGGATTTTTGCTATTAAACACGATTCCCTGATTTGGAATGTGATTCGCACTTCTCTGCTGTTGATTAAAGGGCATGTCCACCCCCAAACTATAATCCCCCCAACTACTGGCCCCACCATGTAGTGTGTAGTGTAATCCTTACCCACATCCCAGCTCCATAGGGTTCTCCTGTAGTCCCCCCCAAAGTCCCAAAAATGCCACCAGGAGGTAGCAGAGTCCATATAGGACCTGCTCCTACCGGCTCCGGTAGATTTTGCCATGCGTACTGCAGCCCCTTTCTCCCCCTCCCTCCCCTCCCTCTCCCTCCCTCTCCTCCCGTTCTACTATCCCTCCCCCTAGCATAAAACCCCTAGTAATATTTCCCCATGTCTCCCCAGCCCAACCGCATTTTTTTTTTTAGAAAGCTCCCAAACTCTTACTTACCTCTCCTTTTTCCTCGCGAATGAGCTGATGCCGGCAGCCGCGTCCGTGATGTGGCTGCTGCTCAGCCACTCAGCACTTCCTTCGCAAGCAGAGGCCGCAGCGGGCGAGGAAGAGGGGAGGTAAGTAGAGTTTGGGGGGCTTTCTAAAAAAAAAAATAGCGGTTGGGGCTGGGACCAGGGGGGAACTATAAAAAAATGAAATAAGGGTGACATCCGCTTAATGATAGAAAGTGATTAGGTGAAGCTATGTGCGTCCATATATTACAAGACCAACGAAAGGTCAGGGTCCCTGCCGAACACACATAACAACTATGTATATACAACCTTTAGATGTTTTATTTGAAATGCCGTACGCGGTGAATATATATATTTGACTGCTCTGGGTAAAATAAAACAGTAAAATCTGATCCCTGATGAGTGGATTGTCGTTATGACTTCTTACACAAAATGGTACGACCGTGGGCCGAGTATCTCAATATCCTACAATCGCAGTTGTTATGTGTATGGACACACATTGTCTTTCAGTCTTCCATTAGACCTGGCGTCCTTTGTATAAAAAAATTGGTATATTTTTACATCTCAATGTGGTCTATCAGCTATATTGGGTTTTCACATACTACCTCTGAGCCCTTTAGTTTTAGCCAATTGAACGTGAACTATCCAGTTTGTGTCAACTTGGTTTCTAGCTTTTTTCCACGTGACGGGAATTTATTACAAATCGAATGATAACAATTGAAGTTCTCCCTCCCGTGTGGTACCACTACCAGTGAAAGTCTCATTTTATAAACATGTGGACTATTATTGTGACAAACGCCTGATGGTTTTGTTCGTTTTTATGGTGGCATATAGGACCTGCTGACCTTGGGTAGACATGGTTCTGGTGGTTATTAGAAGTCTTTTGTAAATCAGCATAGGAAGGTACTCCTCCAGCTGTCCTACAGAGAATAAAGAGAGTGGGTGAACGTTACTGTAACACATCCCTTCCATGTAGCACATCCCTTCCGTGTAACACATCCATTCCGTGTAACACATCCATTCCGTGTAACACATCCATTCCGTGTAACACAAATCCATCCTGTTGTACAACATATACCATGGCCTGTAACACATCCCTTCCATGCAATACATCCCTTCCATGTAACACATCCCTTCCATGTAACACATCCCTTCCATGTAACACATTCCTTCCGTGTAACACATTCCTTCCGTGTAACACATTCCTTCCATGCAATATATCCCTTCCATGTAACACATCCCTTCCATGTAAAACATCCCTTACGTGTAACACATCCCTTCCACCTAACACACTCCCTTCCTGTAACCACATCCCTTCCATGCATAATCCCTTCCATGAACACATCCCTTACGTTGTAAACACATCCCTTCCACCTAACACATCCTTTCATGGTAAACATCCCTTCCATTGTAACAACTCCCTCCGTGTAACACAGCCCACTTCCGTGTGTCACACCCTACTGGGGGCCTTACTTAACCCATCCTCTTACGGTGAAACACATCCTTCATGCAACCACAATCCTTCCATGCAACACATCCCTTCCTGTAACACATCCCTTCCATGAACACGACATCCCTGTCAGTGTAACACAACACCTTCCATGCAATACATCGCCTTTCCATGTAACCAATCCCTTCCTTGTTGTAACACATCCATAATTCCTTCTTGTTGTAAACATATCCTTCCTTGTAAACCCACATCCTTCTGTGTAACACATCACATATCTCGTGTAACACAGTTTCTTCCATGTAACAACCCTCTCCGTGTAACACTCCCTTCCGTTGTAACACATCCTTCACGTGTTAACCACCTTACGTGAAACAACCCTTTCATGCAAACACATCTTCCATGCAACACATCCCTTCCAGTAACCACCCTTTCCTGTTGTAACACATCCATATTCGTCTTCGTACATATCCTTCCATGTGGACATCCTTCCATGTAACACAACCCCGTCCGTACATATCCCTTCCTGTAACACATACCATTTCCTTCCGTGTTAACACAGATCCATCGAAGATTCCTCATCAATATTCCCTATAATACATACCTCACATGTAAACAGCATCCTGTGCATGTAAAAATTTCCACATTCCGGTTCGGCGTAACATATCCCTTACATGTAACGCCACCCCTTCCATGTTAACACATCCCTTCCATGTAACAATACCACATTCCTCCGTGTAAACAATGCCCTTCATGTAACACATCCTTCCATGTAACCACATCCAATTCCTTCTGTCTCTAAAACATTTCTCCATTACATCCCGTCCATGTAACACTTCCCTTCCATGTAACACATTCCATCCATGTAACACATCCCTTCCCATGCAAACATCCCTTCCATATAACACATCCCTCCTATGTAACACATCCACATTCCTTCTGTGTAACACATCCCTTCCATGTAACACATTCCATACATGTAATACATCCACATTCCTTCCGTTTAACACATCCCTTCCATGTAACACATCCCATCCGTGTAACACATCCACATTCCTTCCGTGTAACACAGTTTCATACTCCCTTCCATTTACACTCCCCTTCCAGTAAACATTCCTCCAGTAACACATTCCTCAGTCCCCTTCCATGCAACAGAGTCCCTTCTATGTAACACGTCCCTTCCATATAACCCATCCCCTATGTAAAAACACATCCACATTCCTTCTGTGTAATACATCCCTTCCATGTAACACTGGTCCCTTCCTTATGTAACCCTTCCACTCATGTAACACATCCTTCCAGCAACATAATCCCTTTCTATGTTAAACGCCCTTCCATGTAACAACATCCCCTTCCAGTAACATTCCCTTCCATGTAACGACATTCCCTCCATGAATAATACTCCATGTAATACATCCCATCTCTCTCATGTAACACATCCCTTCCATGTATACACTTCCCTGCCATTAACACATTCATTCAAGTAAACATATCCGCTCCATGTACCAACACTCCGTTCCATGTAAACATCCTTCCATGTAACACACCCATCCATGTTAACATCCCATCCCTGTGAACACTTTTCCCTTCCATGTAACACATCCCTTCCATGTAATATGTCGCAGGGATTTGAAAACCTGATCATCTACTCCCCGCTGGGCTACTGTGTTATCAGCATCTAGTCATGGTTAGGACCTCAAATTGCTCAGGTTATAAGGAAGGAACATCATTGCTGTAGGGATGAGACATGTTTGTCTGAAAAAACATATTGTGGTGTTATTGTAAAATTGGTAGGCCATACACAGTTTTTATATATGTGTATACACATACTAGTAAGACTTTCTATATACAAGGACAGTTACAGAGCAAGTTTAGCTTTGTAGATTATAGAGCGGGCCAGTGGAGATTAGCTGTTTTATATATAGTGAGAGTGGACAGTGAGAGAAGCGGTGTATATTATATAGAGAGGGACAGTGAGAGATAGCGTTGGATATTATATAAGAGGGACAGGAAGATAGTTCGTATATTATAGAGTAGGGACCAGTGAGAGATAGCGGTGTTTATTATAGAGATGGACAGTGAGAGATAGCTGTGTTATATTATAGAGAGGGACGGTGAGATGATAGCTGTGGTATCATTATATAGAGAGGACGTGAGGAGACCCTACGCCTGTGTATATTATATAGATGATGGGACGGTGAGAGATAGCTTGCTGTATATCTGTAATAGAGATACGTTGATGGGATAGTATAGAGATGTGTGTATTAATAGATGCAGTGTAGGTGTATATTATATAGAGTATGGACAGTGAGAGACTAGCTGTGTATATTATATAGAGAGGACAGTGAGAGATACGCTATGTATAGGTTATAGAGAGAGGGACAGTGAGAGAGATATAGCTGTGTATATTATATGAGGATGGACCGTGAGAGAAGCGTTATATTTATATAGAGTGCGATGACCCCAAGTGAAGAGATAGCTGTGTAATATTATATAGAGAGGGACAGTGAGAGGATCGCTGTGTTACTTATATAGAGATGGACAGTGAGAGATTAGCTGTGGATAATTATATAGAGATGGACAGTGTGATAGAGTAGCTGTTGTTGATATTATATAGAAGGGACGATGAGAGATACTGTGTATATATAGAGTATGGGACAGTGAGAATAGCTGTGTATATTTCTATGAGAGGAGTACAGTGGAGATAGCTGTTGATATTATATAGATGGACGGTGGAGTAGCGGCGCAGTGTATATTAACTAGAGAGGACATGTGAGAGATAAGCTGTGTAATATTAATTAGAGATGGCCAGTGAGCGATGGCTTTGTATCTATATAAGCATGGACATTGAGAGATAGCTGTGTATATGATTAGGATGGAGACAGGTGATAGATAGCTGTGTATATTTATAGAGAGGGACAGTGAGAGATAGCTGTGTATATTATCATAGATGGACAGTAGAGAAGACTGTGTATATTATATAGAGAGGGACAGTGGAGAGAGCTGTGTATATGTAATGAGATGGACAGTGAGAACGATGTCTGTGTATATTATATAGAATGGACAGTGAGATGCAGTGTGTATATTATAGAGAGATGGACAGTGGAGAATAGCTGTGTATATTATAGAGAGGGACAGTGAGAGATAGCTGTGTTATTTATATAGAAGGGGACAGTGAGAATAGCTGTGATGTTCTTATAGAGATGACAGTGATAGATAGCTGTGTATATTTATAATATTATGAGGGACATGAAGACAGCGTTGTATTTATATAGAGATGGCAGTGGGAGATAAGCTGTGTATTTATATAGAGTGGACAGTGAGAGATGCTGTGATAATATTATAGAAGGGACAGTGGAGATAGCTGTGTATACTTATATAGAGAGGACAGTGAGAAGTGTGTATATTATATGAGAGAGGACAGTGAGAGTATCTGTGTAATATTATATAAGAGGGCACATGAGAGATAGCTTGGATTATGATTAATAAGAGATGGCAGTGAGAGGATTAGCTGTGTATTTATATATGGAGACGGACAGGGGGAGATCGCGTGTGTATATATATAGAAGATGGACAGTGAGAGATATGTGTATATTAGATAGAGACGGAACGTGAGAGCAATAGCTTGTGGTGTTATATATAGAGAGGGGACCAGTGAGAGATAGCTGTGTATATTAGTATAGAGGGACATTGTGAGTATAGCTTTGTGATATTTATAAGAGATGGACAGTGAGAACTAGCTGGTTATATGAAATAGAGAGGGAAAGTGACGAGATAGCTGGTGTATATTATATGAGAGGACAGTGGAGGATAGCTGTGTTATTTATAGGATGGACGTGGAGATAGCTGTGTATATTATCTGAGAGGACAGTGAGAGATACGTGTCTGGTTAGTTATATAGAGAGGGACAGTGAGAGATTAGCTTGTGTATATTATATAGAGAGGGACGATGAGAGATAGCTGTGTATATTATATAGAGAGGGACAGTGCAGAGATAGCTCGTATTTATATAGAGATGGACAGTGGTAAGATAGCTGCGTTATTCTATAGAGATGGACAGTGAGAGATAGCTGCGTATATTAATTATGAGATGGACATGAGAGGATTGGCTGGTTATATTATATAGAGATGGACAGTGAGAGATAGCGTGTGTATATTATATAAGAGAGGACGTGAGAGAATAGCTGCGTATATTATATATAAGGGCCAGTGATGGTAGCCCGTATGTATAGAGATGACATGTGGTCATGTGCATTTATATAATATGGACAGTGAGAGATCCTGTGTATATTATATAGAGAGTGACAGTGGAGATACTGATAATAAGATGGCTGTAGATACTTTATTATATAGAGACGGACAGTGGGGAGATAGTTCGTGGTATCATTTATAGAGATGGACAGTGAAGATAGCTGTGTATATAATAGAGAGGGACATGTAGAGAATAGCTGCGTGATATTATATAGAGAGGGACAGGAGAGATAGCTGCGTATTTAGATATAGATGGACAGTGAGAGATACGTGTATATTATATAAGAATGGGACAGTGGAGATAGCTGTGATAATTAATAGAGAGGGACAGTGGAGAATAGCGGTTTGTATATATAGAGAGGGACCAGTGCGAGATAAAGCTGTGTAATTATATGAGAAGATGGAGAGTTGGGAACTTAGTATAGACTGAGATAGCTGTGTTTATATAGGAGGACTATAGATACTTGTAATATAAAAGAGGGACAGTGAGAGAGAGCTGGTATATTATATAGAGAGGTACCATGTGTAGACTAGCTGTGTAATTATATAGAGGAGTGACAGTGGGGATAGATCTGTGGATATTATATAGAGAGGACAGGTGAGAGAAAAGCTGGTGTATCTCATATAGAGAGTGGACAGTGAGAAATAGCCTGAATTATAAGGACCGTGAGTAGCGGTTATATAGAGATGGACCAGTGAGAGATAGCTGTGTATATTATATAGAGATGGGAACAGTGAAGATAGCTTGGTGTATATTCATATTAGACTGGACAGTGAAGATAGCTGTGGTATTATATAGAGATGGGACAGTGAGAGATAGCGTTGTAATATTATATAGAGAGGACAGTGAGATGATAGTGTGTATATTATATAGAATGGACAGTGAGACGATAGGCTGGTATATATAGTAGAGATGGCTCAGTGAGAGAGAGCTAGCGTCTGCCGTATATATATAGAGAGGACAGTGAGAGATAGATCGCTGTTATCATTATATGAGCGATATGGACAGTGAGAGAATAGCTGTGATTATATAAGTGACTGAATAGCGCGTATTTATAAGGGACGAATATCTGTGTTTTAGAGATGATGAGAAGTGTGTAATTATAGAGAGGGACAGTGAGAGATAGCTGTGTATATTATAGGGGGTAGAGAGGGACAGTTGAGAGATAGCTGTGTCAGTATTTAATAGAGAGGACAGTGAAGAGTAGGTTGTTGTATATTATATAGAGGGGAAGTGAGAAGTGGTATTCTCAGCTGGCCTAGAGCGTGTGATTCTTCATATGAGAGGGACATGTCAGGGGCAGGGGGGGGGAGAGGGGGGGGGGGGTCTCGTGTAATATATAGAGATGGACGATGAGTGGCGCGAATATGAGATAGTGAGATCGTAGATTATATTAGAGCGGGACCAGTGCAGAGACGCTGTTGCTATTATATGCGGGTGACCGGAGATCGCGCTGCTTGTATATTATGCGATGCAGCCAGTGAGGAGATAGCTTGTGCATTTATCGGTGAGACAGTGGTGCCCTGGTTTTAAAGGCGTGATAGATAGCTGTGTATATTATATGAGAGGACAGTGTGAGAGCGGTTTATAGCGGACGTGTAGATCTGTTCATATTATCGCGAGAGCAGTGAGCGATAGTGGTGTATATTCTCATGAGCGATCGGCCGTGAGGATCGTGTGATTAGTATATAGAGAGGGACAGTGATGATACTGTGGATATCTATAGAGATGGACAGGAGAAAGCTGTTGTATATTAAATAGAGACGGGACTTGAGAGATAGGGCTGTGGTACTTATATAGAGATGGACACAGTGAGAGATAGCTGTGTATATTAATAGAGAGGGACAGTGAGAGATAGCTGTTGTATTATAAAGAGTGGACAGTTGTAGAATAGCTGGTATCATTATATGAGAGGGACGTGGAGATAGCTGTGTTATATTATATGAGAGGGACAGTTGAGTGATAGCTGGGTGTATATTATATAGAGAGGGGTGCAGAGAGACGGTTATGTAGAGAATAGCATGTGGTATATTAATTAGAGAGGACAGTAGAGATAGCCTGTAGTATATTATTAAGGAGGGGACAGTGGAGATAGCTGTTATATTATGGGGGATAGAGAGGAAAGTGAAGATATGTGTTATATTATCTAGAGAGTGACAGTGAGAATCGCTGTTATATATAATATGAGAGGGACAGTGAGAGTATCTGTGTATATTATATAGAGAGGGACAGTGAGAATAAGCTGTGTATATTTCCTAGAGAGGTGACCGTGGAAGATAGCTGTGTATATATACTAGAGGGGACAGTGAGAAATAGCTGTGTATATTAAAGTAGAGAGGACATGAGAGATAGCTGTGTGTATATTATATAGAGAGTACAGTTGAGAAGATAGCTGTGTGATTAAATAGAGGAGGGGACATGAGAGAATAGACTGGTATATTATTAGAGATGGACAGTGAGAAATAGCGGTCATATTAATAGAAGGAGCTGTGAGGAAAGATAGCTGTGTATATTAATAGAGATGGACAGTGAAATAGCTTCGTATATAATACGAGAATGGACAGTTGAGAGATAGCTTGTCATATTATAGTAGAGAGGGACAGTGAGACGGCTAATTATAGGAGGACAGTGTGATAGTCGTATAATAAAGATGATGCGAAGCTTGTTATATAGGGGCAGTAGAATAGCTGCGTATGTTTATAGAGAGGACCAGTGAGAGATAGGGCTGCGTATATTATATAGAGATGGAAATGAGAGATAGTTTGGGTATTATAGAGAGGGACTAGATGGAGATAGCTGGTATATTATATAGAGATGACAGTGAGAGATAGCTGTGTATATTATATAGCTATGGACAGTGAGCTTGATAGATAGCTGAGTATATTATATAGAGGGGACAGGAGAGATAGCTGGGATATTAATAGAGATGGACAGTGGGATGCTGTGTAATTATATAGAGACGGAGGGGACATGTGCTATATGCGAGATAGGACATGAGTACTGGTATTATATGAGAGATGGACCAGTGAGAGTGATAGTCTTTGTATATTATATAGAGAGGACGTGAGGAGATAGCTGTGATCTTTATATAGAGACGGATAGCCTTAGGACACTGTTTATATTATAGAGGAGCGGAAGTGAGAGATAGCTGTGTAATATTTATGAGAGTGGAGATGGCATATTGAAGTGTACAGTGAGAGATAGCTGTGTATAATTATATGATGTGCGTGGATAGCTGATGAATATAAGAGGACAGGAGAGTTAGCTGTTAGTGATATAGAGATGGGACAGTGAGAGAGCTGTTATATATATAGAGACGGACAGACCTGAGAGATAGCTGTGATATTATATAGAGAGGGACAGTGAGTGAGATAGCTGCGTGTATATTATATAGAGAGGACCAGTGAGAGATAGCTGTGTATATTATAAGAGAGGGACGGGAGACGATAGCTGTTATATTATATAGCAGATGGACCAGTGAGATTTGATAGCTGTGTATTCTATATAAGAGGGAAGTGAGAGATAGCGTGTTGTATATATGATAGAAGAGATGGAACGGTGAGAGATAAGCTCGGTATATTATATAGAGATGGACAGTGGATAGATAGCTGTGTATATGATATAGAGAGGACGTGAAGAGGATAGCTGTGTATATTAATAGAGACGGTGACAGTGAGAGATAGCCTGTGTAGTATATAGAGAGGGGAACAGTGAGAGATAGCTGTTGTATATTAATAGAGATGGACACATGAGGAGAGATGCTGTGTATTTATATAGAGAGGGACAGTGAGAGAAGCTGTGTCTATTATCTGGAGGATGATGAGAGAGTGGAATATCAGTGACAGGAGAGATAGCGGTGTATATTACTATAGAGATGGACGGGACATGAGATGCTGTGTATATTATTGAGAGATGAGTATGAATATACATGATGAGAGATAGCTGTGTATATTATTAGAGTCGGGACCGTTGAGATAGCTTGTATATCTATTGAGAGGGACGCGTGAGAGATAGCTGTGTATATTATATAGAGATGGACAGTGAGATTAGCCTGGTATATTTATAATGGACGGAGAGTAGGTGTACTATAGACGAGGACAGTGAGAGATAGCTGTGGTTCAGTAATTTATATAGAGAGGGACAGTGAGAGATAGCTGTGTATATTATATGAGATGGACAGGTGAGAGATAGCTGGTGTATATTATATAGAGATGGACAGTGAGAGATAGCTGTGTATATTATATAGAGAGGGATAGCATGGAGAGACACTGGTAGTATTATATAGAGAGAGGACAGTGAGAGATAGTGTTGTATATATTAGAGATGGGACAGTGAGAGATAGCTGTGTATATATATAGAGAGGGGACAGTGAGAGATAGCTGTGTGTATATTATATAGAGATGGACAGTGAGAGATAGCTGTGTATATTATATAGAGAGGCAGTGAGAGATAGTGTGTATATTATAGAGAGAGGGACAGTGAGAGAAGCTGTTTGTATATTATATAGAGAGGGGACAGTGAGAGATAGCTGTGGTATATATAGAGATAGGATGAGGGACAGTGAGAGATAGCTGTGTATATTATATAGAGATGGACAGTGAGAGATAGCTGTGTATTATATATACAGAGGGATCAGGGGAAGTGAGAGATAGCTGTGTATATTATATAGAGAGGGACAGTGAGAGATAGCTGTGTATATTATATGAGAGATGGACATGAGAGATAGCTGTGTGTATTTATATAGAGATGGACAGTGAGAGATAGCTGGTATATTATAAGAGAGGACAGTGAGAGATAGCTGTGTGCATATATCTAGAGAGGGACAGTGGAGGACTAGCTGTGTATATTATATAGAGAAGGACAGTGAGAGATAGCTGTGTATATTATATAAGAGGACAGTGAAGATAGTGGATTTATATAGAGATGGACAGTGAGAGAGATAGCTGTATATTATATAGAGAGGACGTGGAGAGAGAGCTGTGTATATTATATAGAGATGACAGGCAGTGAGAGAGAGCTTGTGTAATATTTATAGAGATGGACGGTGAGAGATAGCTGTGATTATATAGAGATGGACGGTGAGAAGATAGCTGGGTATATTATATATAGAGATGGACAGTGAAGATAGCTGTGTATATGCTAGTATAGCGATAAGGACAGTTAGAGATAGCTGTGTATATTAATACGAGATGGGACAGTGAGAGAGTAGCTGTGTAAATATATAGAGGAGGACAGTGAGGATAGCTGTGTATATTAATAGAGAGGGACAGTGAGAGATAGCTGTGTATATATATATGAGAGGAGTGAAGCTATGATAGAGACGTAGCTGTGTATATTATATAGAGATGGACAGTGAGAGATAGCTGGTGTATATTATATAGAGAGGGACAGTGAGAGATAGCTGTGTATATTATATAGAGATGGACAGTGAGAGATAGCTGTGTATATTATAGAGAGGGACAGTGAGAGATAGCTGTGTATATATAGTAGAGATGGAGATAGTTGAGAGATAAGCTGTGTATATTATATAGAGAGGACAGTGAGAGATAGCGTGTGTATATATGTAGAGATGGACAGTGAGATGATGGGCTGTTGTATATTATATGAGAGATGGACAGTGAGAGATAGCTGTGTATATATATAGAGATGGACAGTGGAGATAGCTGTGTTATATGAATATAGAGAGGGACAGTGGAGATAGCTGTGTATATTATATAGAGATGGACAGTGAGAGATAGCTGTGTATATTATATAGAGAGGGACAGTGAGAGAGATAGCTGTGTATATTATATAGAGATGGACAGTGAGAGATAGCTGTGTATATTATATAGAGAGGGAACGTGAGAGATAGCTGTGTATATTATATAGAGAGGACAGTGAGAGATAGCTGTTGTATTCTTATATATGAGAGGACAGTGAGAGATAGTGTTGTATATTATAGAGAGGGAAGTGAGAGATAGCTGGTATATTATATAGAGAGGACAGTGAGAGATAGCTGTGTATATTATATAGAGAGGGACAGTGAGAGATAGCTGTGTATATTATATAGAGATGGATCGTGAGAGATAGCTGTGTATATTATAGAGAGGGACAGTGAGAGATAGCTGTGTATAATAAGAGGGACAGTGTCGAGATAGCTGTGTTATTATATAGAGATGCGACAGTGAGGAGTAGCTGTGTATATTATATAGGAGGGGACAGTGGAAGATAGTCTGTGTATATTATATAGAGAGGACGATCAGTAGAGGATAGCTGTGTATATTATATAGAGAATGGACAGTGAGAGTTAGCTGTGTATATTATATAGAGAGGACAGTGAGAGAGATAGCTGTGTATATTATATAGAGAGGACAGTGAGAGATAGTGTGTATATTATATAGAGGATACAGGGGGAGATAGCTGTGTATATATATAGAGATGGGACAGTGAGAGATAGGTGTTGTTTATATGATATAGAGAGGAACAGTGAGAGATAGCTGGTTATATTATATAGAGATGGGACAGTGAGAGATAGCTGTGTATATTATATAGAGAAAACAGTGGAGATAGCTGTGTATATTATATAGGGAGAGGGGACAGTGAGAGATAGCTGTGTATATTATATAGATGAGGAGGGACAGTGAGAGATAGGTGTATATTAATAGAGAGGGACAGTGAGAGATAGCTGTGTATATTATATAGAGAGGACGTGAGAGAGATAGCATGTGTATATTATATAGAGAGGACAGTGAGAGATAGCTTTTGATATATAATAGAGAGGGACAGTGAGAGTAGCTGTGTATATTATATAGAGATGGACAGTGAGAGATAGCTGGTATATTATATGGAGAGGACGGACAGTGAGAGAGTAGCTGTGTATATTATATAGAGAGGACTATGGTGAGACTAGCTGTGTTCTATATAGAGGGACAGTGAGAGATGCTGTGTATATTATATATGAGAGGGACAGTGAGGAGCGCTGTGTATATTATATAGAGAGGGACAGTGAGAGATAGCTGTGTATATTATATAGAGATGGACAGTGATGAGATAGCTAGTGTATATATATAGAGGGGACAGTGATAGATAGCTGTGTATATTATAGTAGAGAGGGACAGTGAGAGATAGCTGTGTTATATAATAGAGAGGGACAGGAGAGATAGCTGGTATATTATATAGAGAGGGACAGTGAGAGAGATAGCTGTGTATATTATATAGAGAGGGACGTGGATAGATAGCTGTGTATATTATATAGAGAGGGACAGTGAGAGATAGCTGTGTATATATTATATAGAAGAGGGACAGTGAGAGATAGCTGTGTATATTATATAGGATGGACAGTGGACCGAGACTAGCTTGTGTATATTATATAGAGAGGACAGTGGAGATAGCTGTGTATATTAATAGAGAGAGGACAGTGAGAGATGCTGGGTATTATATAGAGAGGACAGTGGAGAGATGCGGTGTATATTATTAGAGAGGGACAGTGAGAGTAGCTGTGTATATATATAGAGAGGGACAGGTGACGGAGATAGCTGTATATTATATAGAGAGGACAGTGGAGATAGGTATTATATGATATAGAGATGGAAAGTGAGAGATAGCGTGTGAATTATATAGAGAGGGCAGTGAAGATAGCTGTTGTATAGATATAGAGAGGACGTGGAGAATGCTGTGTATATTATATAGAGAGGACGTTGAGAGATAGATGTGTATATTTAACTATAGGAGAGGGACGTGTGAGAGATAGCGGGATGTATGTATATAGAGAGGGACAGTGTGAGAGATAGATGTGTATATTATATAGAGAGGGGACATGAGGAGATAGATGTGTATCTTATAGAGAGGGACAGTGAGGATAGTAGTGTATATTATATAGAGATGGGACAGTGAGAGATAGCTGTGTATATAGATAGAGGGACAGTGAGAGATAGCTGTGGTATATATATAGAGATGGACAGTGAGAGATGAGCTGTGTATATTATATGGAGGGACAGTGAGAGAGAGCCGTGTATATTATATAGAGAGGACAGTGAGGAAGCTGTGTATATTATTATGAGAGGGACAGTGGAGATACGCTTGTGTATATTAAAAGGTGAGGGACGTAAGATCTGTTCTATTTAAGAGAGACTAAGCATGCTCGTAATATTAATATAGGATGGGACACGTGATAGGATAGCTGTGTTATTGTGATAATAGAGAGGGACAGTGAGAGACGAGCTGTCGTATATTATATAGAGAGGACCAGTGAGAGATAGCGTGCTATATTTATAGAGAATGGACACGTGAGAGTAGCTGTGTCGATATTCATAAGAGATGGACAGTGGAAGATAGCTGGGTATATCTATAGAGAGGGACAGCATGTAACACATCCCTTCCATGTAACACATCCCTTCCGTGTAACACATCCCTTCCATGCAATACATCGCCTTCCATGTAACACATCCCTTCCGTGTAACACATCCATATTCCTTCTGTGTAACATATCCCTTCCATGTAACACATCCCTTCCATGTAACACATCCACATTCC
>JAACNH010001946.1:0-51298 GCA_019447015.1 Hymenochirus boettgeri
ATTACAGATATACCATGACCTGGATGAATGAATATTACAGATATACCATGACCTGGATGAATGAGAACCTTCACAAACATCCTTACAGGGCAAATGGTTACTGAAAAGTCTATAGTTTGAAACAGTGATGGATTTAGCAACTGGTTTACAGATCAAAGACTTTCTCATGGTAATAAAGCAAAATTGTATCAAAACATAGGTAAACTGTTGGACTTTGCACCTGATGTACAAATCAAATTAGTCTCTGATGCAACTGGAGAACCGATGGACATTCTTTTGACCAATGAGATAAGAGGGCAGGCACCGGGAGTTGATAAATATGGTTTTCACATGTGGTTATGGTATCACTGAGTTTGCATGATAATCCAGAATTATTGCCTTTTGTGATTTTCCTGTTGGATTCTCTATTGATGTTTTTGTACACATATTTGTTTGACTATTTGTATTTTATACTCATTGAGGCAACTGTGCTAATGTTACATATCATAAGCAAGAATATTTTAACTTTTTTTTATTTTTGACATTAAAAGATATATAAATAAATGTAACATTCAGAAAAGTTAGGAAATTGATTAGTTAAATTCTCATCTAACATAAATAAATGTTCCTCATCCCTTCTACTTATGGGGTTTCAACCATTACTGTCCACTAAATCAAATAAGCACAGAGTTCTGAATAGTCTTCTGTCACAGATTGAAAATAATGCAGGACAATCTCCTGGCATTAATATGGTTAATGGTAATGGTTAAAAAAAAAAATCTAGACCACTGACGCAAAGGCTTGTTATTTAGAGAAATAGCAATATTCTCTTCCAGTTCAGCCATGTCCCAAGTACTTTTTAGTTCTTGTTCAAATGCTAAACCTACCTAAACTGATGTCAAATGCCATAGATTACCAATGTGACACCAACTTTGTATCCTAAAGAACTCTTATACTTAACTATACCATGGTAGGATTGTAAATCAAGAATACTCTAACCATCTTACTCTGCAGCAGTGGTCCCAGTAAAAGTGATACCAGCTTCAAGTTACCGAAGTGATTTCCATGACTGAATCATGGTTTAGATAGCAAGTACGCTTGGTTTTTAAACTTCTCGACAAGGCAGGCAATGAGCTTAGCAAATTTTGTAATATTTATTATTTCTTTAAAATAAATGAAATACCGTGAATTATTTCCTCACATATGTGTACGATAACAAAATATGTTTCCTAAAAATAAAATTAAAAAAACCCATAATCTTCTTGCATCCAAACATCTCAGTGAATGGATGATAATTACAGCTCTGAAAATATATAAAAGGAACAACGAGTTTAGCTTCTGTTTCAAACTCCTCCAGGCTATGAAGACTATCAGATGAGTTGTTTCTAGTGTGATGGTGACTTTTCTAAGGAACTTCTACCTCCTTATTGTCATGTTTTGTGTTCCACTGGAGATTCTTTTATCGCACAAGATGTTTCTAGTGGTTTTGATGTTTCTGGCTTTTCCTTCTGCGTCTGTGATTCTATGTTACAACTTTGGGCCACAAATGAGCCAAAGGAACATTTATCATTTCAGGGAGGGGGACTTGACAATTGGTGGAATTCTGCATCTGAGTTATTTAGATTTATCTGAAACTACTGGGTTTAAAAAAGACCCAAACCGGGCAGATTGTAGCGAGTAAGTAAGATTTCTTTTTTGTTATTTGATAAAGATTAAAATGAGAGGGTAATAGCAGATCTAATGGATTAACATACATCACCACCGTTACAGGCAACCAAATCTATCTGTCTCTTCACTAGAGATCAAAGGCTAAAGTATAGGGCTAATAAATTCAGTACTACTTTCCTGTCTGTATTGGTAGGTTATTGAGACCCGAGAGGATCCTTCCACTGAAACAGACTAGTTTTTTTTAATTTTTTGCATTGGTTTTTTTTCCTGATACACAGTATCCACTGGCTACCTCCATAGAGGTGTATAGGGATCAAGAAAGCGGGGAGACTCATTAAAAAGTATAGATGCATAATCATGATTGAACCAAAGCTCTGGGTAAATAAAGGGTTTCGATATACATTATTACATTAATAAAGACTTAATGTTAAGCTTCCATTTTAGGAGTGGACTCGATTAGGTTGCCTTGGTCATTCATTTTAACTGTAATTTCTACCAACTCTTGTGCTGTTTACTGTTTCCAGTATGGGGTTGTACCATAGTGTGGATCACCTGAGGAAGGGGGCAAGTTCCCCCCGAAACGTTGTGATATGTTGTGTGGTCTTCAATAAATCTAAGTTTACCTCGGAGTGCTACCTTCGCTTTTTGCTGTTCCTTGTATCATATATCCATTAAAGGGTTGTATTACTTAGAGGAGTGAACACCCACGTGTGGACGAGTGCAGAGGATCCCACTGTGAGTTTGTTGTACCATAGTGTGGGATACAATGGAGTTAATGTCACGCTTCCTGTGGGCTTAACTCCAGTATTCCGAGTCCGGCACCGTTTCCTATTAACGGCACAGGCACCTGATGAATGAAAAACTACTTGCTAGCGTGGAAACAAATGCATTTAAAACAGAGGCGGTAACTCCACGCTCCTAACCTGCAGTAAAGCCTTGTACACGTTGGCTAATTGTCGTACGATGCAGCTGACGAATGAGCAATCGCACGATATTCGTAAAAAAATATAGCATCAACGATTGTCACAGACCAACGACCGTCAACTAGCCAAGTATAATAGCCAAGTATAAAGGTAACATCTGATTGGTTGCTGCAAATGAATAGCATGGACAAACTTTAGGTATTAACATGAAGTATAATTCATGTTAATACCATGATATCTAAATGAATGAACATTTGCCTAAACAGAATAGCAGCATAAGAATCAACCTGTAAGCAGATTTATTCATTACTTTATTAGAAACTGAATGTAAAAGATTAGTATTTAAAGGACAATTATACTTACCTCCTTCCTGCTCCTCTTCTTATATCTGTTCTTTTTACCCAGGGTGAGGACCTAAACCGCTAGGTCCTCACACATGGGCTCTTTGTAGTTACACTGATATACTTACTTAGTGCCGCTCTGCTCCCTCTTCTGGTTTCGCAATGCGTCCAATAGGAAAACAAATTCCTTGCAGAGCACAAATTCCTATTGGCCTAGTCGCTGATGGAGAGGGACGGAGTGTACCGGAGCAGCGCAGAGTAAGTATACCAGCATACCAAAGCACAGATGTAAGAAGAGGAGGGGGGAGGAGCTAATTATAATTGTCCATTAATATCAGTTGAATGTATATATTTATATGTATGTCTAGTGTTGCTTTACATACCATTTACTGATGGGAAAACAGGAATTTTAACTTACATCTAAGGAGGGGATGGGTTTATGTAAGGGGCCCGGCCTCCATTCTTGTGGGGGGCTCAGTCCACTCCAGTTACACCTCTGTCCTGTTTTTTTGTTAATTAAAAATATATATATTTATATACACAGAGAGATATACAAGATTATCTGGTAACTGTATGCTCGAAAGTAGCGCGCGTGAGAGTAAAATCGATTTTACGAAAGTCCTGGATATTGGAACATGCTCCCCAGACCATTTCCCAGGTCCCACAGCCATTTACATTAAGTTACCATTAATATTTTAGTTGTATTTGACTCGAACTTTTCGAACTATTTGCCTCCCATAGACTTTAATGGTTCCTTTTTTGAACTTTCGAACTTTTACAATAGTTCGAAAGTTCGAAAACGGACCGAACTTTCAATAGTTCGACCATCTCTAGTTATAACTTGTTATAAGCAGGGCTGCATTTATTACAGTTACGTTTACACTGTAATTATTCAGACTCAGCTTTGCTACATGTGTTTCTGATATCCCTTTAATTACCATGTCGCTCTCTAGACTGGTTTGAAATCATCTCCCTATGTTCTATTACTGGAGATTGTTTGTGGTGAAATATCGGAAGCAGATATTCCAATACATCAATAGCGATGTTACTCAGATCTACTGTTAGGTACATTTGGGGTAAATCAATTTTTTTGAGGTAATCTTTTGATCTTAGTCACTGGCAAGCAAACACTGAGAACTAAACTGAGAACCATCTGAACTAAAGGCTGCTCATTCAAGCTACCCAGTCAAAAACCCTAAACAAGCTTATTTCCCAGTACATGGCTTAGTACAAAGACATAACATTTTAGATGAAATGCTAAACTGAAACTAGATCTCCTTACTGAACATTCACTATTTGTAGTGTCTCCTAAACCCACCCCAAATCTGATTGGCCCAAGATCCAATCAGATTTAAGATTGTATTAAGACCAATCAGATGTTGGACGTGTGTTTGGGAAACACTATAAAAAGTGAGAGGTCTGAGTTACAGGCTCTTAAATAAGGCATTGATAAAAGATTCTCATTCCAATCTTCGGTTATTTGAACTTGAAATGTGATTTGGTTTCTCCCTGGTCAAACACCTTACAACAGATTTGACCAACACTACTGCCATTGGACCATTAACCCCCGTATTGTCCTAGAAACACTCTCCCACCAGTAGAAGAATTATTATTATCACAGGGAGGGGAAATCGCCTTTTACTTTCTTACAAAGACCTGTAACATTACACAACTCTCTCTCCTTTACTAAGGGACCAAGTAAGTTAGGGAGAATTTACACCACAGCTCCCTTATTTATCATGCAAATAAGGGAAGGAGAGGCTTCCAGATAATATCACATCTGGTGGCTAAAAATAGGAGGGGTACAGGGCCACATCTACCATTAGGCAGAGTAAGACACTTGTCTCAGGCGGCACCGATGTACTGAACAACAAAGGCGGCAGATAGGCAGCGGTGGGGGGGGGGGAATTCCCCTTAACCGGTCAATATTCCCTAGTAATAGATATTATATGTTCTTAAAATCCTTTTATATGGGTAGGTTAACTTTAGTTAGTTTATGAGGCTATGTTAGACTACTGTAACTGTTGTACCAACATGTATAGCACAGGCAATAAAATAAGTTGATTTGAGGAAGGAGCAATATGGTAGTGACAACACAAGTTGTTTGAGAAAGGGATGTAATTTACATTATTGCTAATTGACTGTCTGAGGAACTGTTTAAATACCTATTTGACAGGAAGCTCAAAATTGTAAAACTTAAGCCACGCCCATCCACAAAGCCACGGCGCGAAAGGGCGGCAATAAAAAATTTGGCTCAGGCAGCTAAAACCCTAGAAGTGCCCCTGGAGGGGTAAATTACAATGGTTGTGGTGTAAAATTAGACATAATAACTACATCATTTTATAGCAAATTAAGAAGCCTTTCGCTGGAATGTTAATTGTTTTTTGGGTGAAGATTTCCTTTAAAAGTACCCAGGGTAAGGACTTAATCCAATTCATCCTCACTCCTGAGTAATGTCTCTATCTCCTGATTTACTTACCAAAGTAATAAGTAAATCAGGAGATAGAGACTGTACCCGGGAGTGAGGACTTAGCAGTTTAGATCTTCACCCTGGGTACTTTCCAAGTACAGAAGAGGAGGGGAGCAAGGAAGGTTTATATATATTATTGTCTTCAAAGAAAGACTTGTGAACCCTAATTGGTTGGTAGATACTGTAGGATAACCTTCCAAGTGGCCATATTTACACCAATCCCTATGTTTATCATTTTATTGTTCCATATATACATTTTTATTACATTTCATCTTGCACAGTACTTCATTATTTTAGAAAGATCAATTATACATTTGTTTCATTACATAAATGTTCAGTACATATGTATTTCATAATGTCTTAATGTCTTAAATAACAGAACATCCTTCAAACAATACCGCCACCTCCTTGTTTTCCTTTATACAATTGGAGAGATTAACAAGGATCCTGGGATATTACCCAACATTACTCTGGGGTATCAGATCTTTGACTCCTGTGGCACTGGACATTGGGCTCTTCTCAGCACTTTCAATATATTATCAGGGACCCCAGAAATGATCCCAAATTACAGCTGCTGGAATAATACCAAGGTTGTGGGTTTTATTGGAGACCAGTCTTCCATCTCCTCTATCAGCATCGCCCACCTCTTAGGGATCTACCGATACCCCCAGGTTAGTGTTTACAGTGTATTTATATCTTTAGTAAGGTTTATAAAAAAAAACAATGCTTTTTTTTACATGATCAGTAACATAAATGGTGTTATCCAAGCTGTCACTCTGCTGCTTATGTTTTCAGTGTGTCCTTACTTGCTGCAGAAAGGAATTTCCCACTCCATAGGAATATGACTCTGTGCATGCTCAGAAGAAGGAGGTGCAGACAGGAGGATAACATCTGGTTTACCATTTTGGTGTTATTTAGTCAGGCATTTATCATAGGATAATGTATAAAGGGATTAACACAGAGAGGTAGGGATTGTTTGAATGGTAAGATAATAAAAATGTAAAAAGTATGAAAAAAAATTAGAAAATTGGGTTCAAAATGGATTTTCGAAACTTTAATAGGTTCAGTGCTGTCAGAACAAATTTCCACAATTTAGTTCATCTCTATTAAATACATGTGGGAAATTGGTTTTTAATGCAAAATTTTTATAGATAATAATCAGAGCCACCATCAGGGGGGGAAAAGGGGGTACTCCAGTATGGGGCCCAGACTTGGAAGGGGCCCGCGGAGTAAGGAAAAAACAGTGGCAAAAAAAGAAAAATTTTCCCCCTCTTACCTGCAATACTGCGTTTTAACCACACAGGAGTTTCGTTCCTAGAAATAGAGACAGGGGGCATGTTCTTGTTTCCTGGGAGTTCCTAGTGGCTGCTGCTTGGCCCCTGGTGTACAGCAGTGTTTTAGTCAGTAAGTGGCTTTACTGTATATGGGGGCATTTTATATATACTGGTCAATGTGTATAATGGACATTGTGGGAATTTTATATATACTGGTCAATGTGTGGACTGGACATTGGGGGCATTTTATATATACTGGTCAATGTGTGGACTGGACATTGGGGGCATTTTATATATACTGGTCAATGTGTGTAATGGACATTGGGGACATTTTATATATACTGGTCAATGTGTGTACTGGATATTGGGGGCATTTTATATATACTGGTCAATGTGTGTACTGGACATTGGGGGCATTTTATATATACTGGTCAATGTGTGTAATGGACATTGGGGGCATTTTATATATACTGGTCAATGTGTATAATGGACATTGTGGGAATTTTATATATACTGGTCAATGTGTGGACTGGACATTGGGGGCATTTTATATATACTGGTCAATGTGTGGACTGGACATCGGGGGCATTTTATATATACTGGTCAATGTGTGGACTGGACATTGGGGGCATTTTATATATACTGGTCAATGTGTGTAATGGACATTGGGGGCATTTTATATATACTGGTCAGTGTGTGGACTGGACATTGGGACATTTTATATATACTGGTCAATGTGTGGACTGGACATTGGGGGCATTTTATATATACTGGTCAATGTGTGTAATGGACATTGGGGGCATTTTATATATACTGGTCAGTGTGTGGACTGGACATTGGGACATTTTATATATACTGGTTAGTGTGGACTGGACATTGGGGGCATTTTATATATACTGGTCAGTGTGTGGACTGGACATTGGGGGCATTTTATATATACTGATCAGTGTGTGTACTGGACATTGGGGGCATTTTATATATACTGGTCAGTGTGTGTACTGGACATTGGGGGCATTTTATGTATACTGGTCAGTGTGGACTTGACTTTGGGGGCATTTTATATATACTGGTCAGTGTGTGTACTCAACTTTGGGGGCATTTTATATATACTGGTCAGTGTGTGTACTGGACTTTGGGGGCATTTTATATATACTGGTCAGTGTGTGTACTGGACATTGGGGGCATTTTATATACACAGGAGGTCAGTGTGTGGACTGGACATTGGGGGCATTTTATATATACTGGTCAGTGTGGATTGGACTTTGGGGGCATTTTATGTATACTGGTCAGGGTGGGCTGGAAATTGGGGGCATTTTATATATACCGGTCAATGTGTGGACTGGACATTGGGGGCATTTTATATATACTGGTCAGTGTGTGGACTGGACATTAGGGGCATTTTATATATACTGGTCAGTGTGTGTACTGGACTTTGGGGACATTTTATACATGCAGGTTAGTGTGTGTACTGGACTTTGGGAACATTTTATATATACAGGAGGTCAGTGTGTGGACTGGACATTGGGGGCATTTTATATATACTGGTCAGTGTGGACTGGAAATTGGGGGCATTTTATGTACACTGGTCAGTGTGGACTGGAAATTGGGGGCATTTTATGTATACTGGTTCAGTGTGGACTGGAAATTGGGGGCATTTTTTATTATACTGGTCGGGTGTACTGGAAATTGGGGCATTTTATGTATACTGGTCAGGTGTGACAGGGAAAATTGGGGTCATTTTTATTAAACGGTCAGTGTGGACTGGACATTGGGGACATTTTATAATATATTGGTCAGTGTGTGTACTGGACATGGGGGGCATTTTATAATACGGTCAGTGTGTGTAATGGACATTGGGGACATTTGCTTATATATACTGGTCAGTGTGTGGACGTGGACATTGGGGGCAGTTTTATATATACTGGTCAGTGTGGACTGGCATTGGGGGCAATTTTATATATACTGGTCAGTGTGGACTGGAATTGGGGGATTTATATATACTGGTCAGTGTGGAGCTGGAAATTGGGGGCATTTTATGTATACTGGTCAGTGGGGACTGAACATTGGGGCATTTTTTATGTATAACTGGTCATGTGGGACTGGAAATTGGGGCATTTTATATGTATACTGGTCAGTGGTGGACTGGAACATTGGGGCATTTTATTATATACTTGGTCAGTGTGGACGTGGAACATTGGGGCATTTATAGTATACTGGTCAGTGTGTGAATGGACATTGGACATTTTTATATATTGGTCAGTGTGGGGTACTGGACATGGGGGGCATTTTATATATACAGGTCTGTTGTGTAATGGACATTGGGACATTTTAATATACTGGTCAGTGTGTGGACTGGACATTGGGGGCATTTTATATATACTGACTGTTCAGTGTGGAACTGGACATTGGGGGCATTTTATATACTGGTCAGGTGGCTGGAAATGGGGGCATTTAATATACGGTAGTGTGTGTAATGACATTGGGGGCATTTATGTATACTGGTCAGTGTGGTACTGGACATTGGGGCATTTTTATATATATCTGGTCATGTGTTGGACGTGACATTGGGGGCATTTTATATATACTACTGTCAGTGTGTGTAATGGCATCGGGGCATTTTATATATCCTGGTCTTGTGGTAATGGACATTGGGGGCCATTTTATGTATACGGTCAGTGTGTGTAACTGGACTTTGGGGGCATTTTATATATACTGGTCAGTGTGGACTGGAACTTGGGGACATTTTAATATATACAGGTCAATGTGTGGACTGACCTTGGGGGCATTTTATATATACTGGTCAGTGTGTAATGGACATTGGGGACATTTTATATATACAGGAGTCAGGTGCGGACTGACTTGACATTGGGAGCGTTTTATATATACAGGTCAGGTGTGTCTGACTGCACATACATTTTATATACAGGTCAGTGTGTGCACTAGATATTCTGAGGAATTTTATATATACACGGTCAGTGAGTTCTGCTGAACGAACATTTTTAATATACGTCAGTGTGTGGTTCTGGACTGGCATTCATATTGGTAATGGTCTGTGTGTGTTGGAATAACTTTTGTATATGGCAGGTTATGTATATGTGTATGCAACAATGTGTTCATTATATATATATTTCGAGTCTGTGGTAACGTTGTCTGAGGTGTGTATAGGGGCCCCCAGAAATGATGGAGGCCGCCCCTAATAATAAATAAGACAAATACTATATATAATAAATAACATATAATAAAATATAGATAATAACTCGGGACATAAGAGGCGGGCTTGGCTTGTGGGTGAGTTTTGAACTTTCTGCTAAGTTTCAGTAATATCAGCTTTAAGTTTGTCCTCTGAATTATATTTTAGGAAAAATAATGAATAAAACCTTTAATTTAAACCAAATAAATTCTTGTGTAGAGGTATCACATTTTTATTTAAAAAACATAACATAACACATATCCTCTCATGTGTATATTAACTTTTAAAAATAATCTCACTTTGGGCATATTTAGCAATTAGTTATTTACTTACTACAGAAGGCGTATACATTTCTGTTTGGGGGAGCCAGGCAGCAGATCTTGAGCTATATCTAATGAATGCAAGTACTCCCTTCGTGGGCTAGAGTGTAATTGACAATGTATAATTCATGCTTGCATCAGATCCCTAGTAAAAGTAATATTAGTGGAAAGTATAAAATTGTAAATATACGCCAAAGTGCCAAAATAAACTAACCAAATAAAATAGAATGTTTTTTAGTAGCAATGGAAAATGGAAATGCAGCAATGTTTCATTGAAGAATAGCTTTGTGCATCTGTTACTAGTACTTTAGCCAGGCTAGGTGAAATATGTCAGACCCAGATTGGGTCCTTATATCTTTGCTTCCATCAGGTTTTTTTTCCCGGCAGATCAGTTAATGACTCCAGTGGGATCCCGTGGTTAACCGCAGAATACACATTTCCGTCTTTCCGTTCTTGAACTATGCCCCCAATCTGTTACGTAAATCAGGTGTTTATAGTGAAAGTGCTCTCGACACTTGAATGGAAACTGGGTTGGACTGATTGTGTCTGTTATGAATTATGGCTTTATGGCGGTAACACCTGGAAAAAGACCTGAAACTGATATTATCTTTTGGCATCATGTGAGATTTCAGGATAATTTCTGAATCTGAACAAAGAATTTTAGAAAAAACATTTACAAGACAACAGTATTGGTGGATTGTCCTTTTTAATCAGTCACATTATCTGGAAGATTTTTAGATAATGTTTTTGTGGAAAACAAATGCCAAAGAAAATATGGAGTGCGTCCTTCATCCTTTTCTCGGCACACAGAATGGCAAAATACCTCATGATAAAGACAACATTCAATGGAACCTTTTGCTCTTCCTGTCCAAAGTGGAGAAATCCCTGGTTTCACAATTAATTTAAAATGCCTTAACACCACAAAATTGTCCAGATAATTCCATTTATCTATTACTGGACATGGAACTTTTTTTTCAGTCGCATAAAACAAGTCCCTACATGGTATTTTAGATCTGAATGATCTGGGATTTCCCAAATGTTCGGGCATAAGTCTCTTTGGTGAAATGCTGATTTAATGCTTTTGTCGACCTTTTAATTTCAGAACTTCTTATCGAGTCTACACCGCAGTCATGCAATTGCTGGAACACCTGCTCGTCCATGAAACTAGATGTAAATTCTAAAATAAAAACCATATCCCAAAAAATTCCTGAAAGTGTGCAAAGATTTTAAACAATGTGCAGGTGATGTATGTATTAAGTAATACAAAATGTAAAGAGGGATTTTATAATATAACAATGGTTATTCATAACAGTTTTATCGTTAAAATGTGCTAAGTTAAATAAGATCTGATATGGTTGGGGCAGAAATTAAGCACCATTTTAAACGATAAAACTTTTATTGAATCTGCCCTTATATATATAAAAGGTCTTATCAAAAAATGGTGCTTATTTTTGGCACCAACCAATCATGGTATTTTTTTAACATTTGAAAGCTAAACATCTGATTGTTGAGCAAATTAGCACCAGTTTTAAAGAAAAAAACTTTATTAAATCTCCCCTGATAATTTCAAACAAGTTTGCTCATAACTAAATGAGAAAATAAAGAGTGTGTTTTTGTGGTGTTTAATAAATGGAACAACAAAATCAGGATGCTGGGTTCGTTCTTGGTGACACTGGAATTATGTTACCATTTAATAATCAATTTTTTGTTTTTGTCATGTTTATTTTTGCAATCAGTGTGTTGTCTACTTGGGTGAGTTATCAGAACCTTTGTAAGGTTTAATAGTTGTGTGGTGTCTCCATATGGTTTCAATCCGCGGTTGCGTTATGTGTAACGGGCGTTATAGTATACAAGACAACCTCTGGGTGGTCTAGAAACTATCTATACTGATCTATACAGCTGGGGCATGGGATAGGGAAAAGCGTGATCCCTAATATAGACTATCTATAAGGGGGAGGGGAAGGCAAGGCGTCCGGTGGGTGCACTATTCCAAGTCCCTATATGATCGACTTTGCTTACTCTATCTGTCTCACTCTGGTAGGTGTGGTTATAATCGTCTACTATGCTCTCATCAATTCATATATATTACGTATATACTCTCTATCGAGGCCAGTCATAGTGTGGATGTAGGGTGACAACACAGGGCATAGGGGCCGTTTAGATCTGAATATATACTACAATAGGGATCGGTGAAACACGGACACTAGGCAGGTACCTAAGATTCACTACCAGTGGAGAGGGGAAACACGGGGACAACGAGCCAGGTACCGAATGTACCTATCAAGAGGGAGAGGTGAAACCGAGAGGGTGTGCCGGTGTTCGTATGGTGGTTTGTTCTCAGAATTCTTCACAAGTCCAGGTTGGAGATCTGGTGTGAAGACGGTCAGTCTTCTGAGGTTATGGGGTGGGTTGTTCTGGTATTTTCTGGAGGGAAACACGGGACACGAGCCAGGTGACCGGGGTTGGGGTGGAGTTGTTTAGGAGGGGTGTAAGTGGGGCTTTGGAAGGGGACTGACACGACAAGAGGATAGGGAAAACAGGGGACACGAAGCCCAGGGACAGAAGAGAGAACGACAAGAGAGAGGGGACAACACAAATGGGAAGTCGGGTGTGATGTTGTCTGAGGGGGGGGTGACGCTCGAATATAGACGATCAAGAGGAGGGGGGGGAAACCGGACCCTATGCAGGTACCTAAGTACACGATCAATAGGATAGGGTGAACACGGACACTATCCGGTACCCTAATAACACGAGCATGTAGGGATAGGGTAAAACATGGGACACGATCCAGTACATCAGATATACTATAATATGGAAGGGTGAAATACGGGGACACTAGCCGGGACCTAATATATACTATCAATAGGATGTGGGGTGGTGAAACAGGGGACGGGGAACACTATGCAGAGAGCTGTGCAGAGACACTATAAATGGGATAGGGTGAAAACACGGGAAACTATCCAGGTACCTAATATATACTATCAATTGGATGGGTGAAACACGGGACACTATCCAGTTACCTAAGGACTATCAGTAGGGATAGGTAAAACATGGGACACTTCCAGGTACCTATATATACTATCAATATGATAGGGTGAAACACAGGACCCTAGCCATTTACCTATATACACCAGCATCTGGATAGGTGAAACCCAGGGACACTATCCGGTACCTATATAAACTATCAATAGGGATAGGGTAAAACACGGGGACACTATCCAGGTCCTAATATATACTATCAATAGGGATAGGGTGCAACCACAATGGGCTCTATCCAGGACCTAATATATACTATCATACTATCAATAGGCTAGGTTGGAAACACGGGGGAACTCTATCCCGGTACCTTAATAGATACTATCAATAGGGATAGGGTGAAAACACAGGGACACCAGGGCGTCATCTATCTAGGGTTTTAAGAAGATCAGGGGCATTTTGGGCGCTCCATGTGTGCCGCGCGCCTTTCTCCGCCCCCAATTAGGACACACCCACTATGTACTTAATAGAGATTACCAAAAGAATCAGCATCACAGACAACCACAACTTAAACACCCATCCCATATGTGATAAACAGACGAAAGACAGTGAAATAGACAGGACCGAGATAGAGATCAGAGAGTTGGACAGAGAGACACAAATTAATGACACGCAAAGGCCCAGTAAACGGACAATTTTCTTATTACTGTAGCAATTTGGTGATTTTAAATTTACTGTTGTGTTCATTTGTAGTCAGATAGATGCTGCCCCACAAGCCTTGGGCCCAGGGATAGATTCTTGTACCTTCTACATGGTCTCTGCCCTATCTATCTCTGTTCTGTCCCCTCTCTCTGTCTCTGATATCTATCTCTATCTGTCCTCGCTCTGTATCATCTATCTCGATCTGTCCCCTCTCTCTCTCTCTTGTATTCTATCTCTATCTATCTACTGCCTCTTGTTTAAATCTATTTAACTATGTCTAATCCTTCTTGTCTATCTTTCTATGTATCTATCTATCTATCTATTTATCCTATCTATCTTTCCTACTATCTATCTATCTATCTATCTATCTATGGTTAACTGGCTATCTATCATCTAACTCCTGCTATCTATCTATCTACTATCTATCTTTATCTATCTATCTAATCGATCTATCTATCTATCCATCTATCTTCTAGCTATTATCTAACTCTGCTATCTAATCTAGCGGCTATCATCTAACTCTGCTATCTATCTATCTATCTAAAACTCTGCTTATCTATCTTCTATCCAACTCTGCTATCTATCTTCTATTATCTATCTAAATCTAACTGCTATCGTATCTATCTATCTAACTGCTATCTATCTATCTATCTTATCTATCTATCTATCTATTATCTGCGATCCCCTATCTATCTTACCACTACTTCTGTATATCTGACTGCTATCTATCTCATCTATGTTATATATCTGCTTATCTTCTTTCTCTATCTTATACTATCTACTATCTATCATCTCACTATATATCTACTTTAACTAGTCTATCTGTGCTGTTCTATCTTCTAGATCTCTATCTGCTATCTATCTATCTAACTATGCTATCTATCTATCTATCTATCTATCTATTTATGCTATCTATCTATCTAATCTGATTAACTCATCGATTATCTATCTATCTATCTAGTTCTATATCTATCTCATCTATACTATCTACTGCATTCTTCTGCTATCTATCTATCTCATCTATTAACTATTTCTATGCTTTTATCTATCTACGACTCAACGCTCTATCTACTATCTATCATCGCATCTATCTCTATCTACTGATCTATCTAAATGCTATCTATATCTATCTATCTAACTGCTATCGTATCTATCTATCTATCTATTATCTATCTATCTAATTTCTCTCTGGGCATTCCTAATCTACTGCAAGCTAACAGTATCTATCTGTAACTGCAGCTCATCTTCCTTCATCTACTATATCTCCTGCTATCTGTCTATCTGAACTATCTCTTGTCTATCTATATATCTATCTAATCTATCTATTACGGCTATTCTATCTATCATCGAACTGCATATCTAATCTATCTAACTGCTATCTATCTATCTATTATATACTATCTAATCTGCTATCTCTATGTACGTTAATCTAACTGTAGCTATCTTATCTATCTAATCTTCTAATACTGCTATCTTCTAAATCTAATATCTAATCTATCTATTCTATCTATATCATGCTATCTTCTACTATTATCTTCTATATCTAACTGTTCTAGCTATCTATCTACTCTATCAAATCATGTCTATCTAATCCTACTCTAGTCTACGATCTATCACTGACTATCTCTCTATCTATCTCCTAAATCATCTATCATAATTAACGATCATCTCTATCTATCTATCTATTATTCTAAAACGTATGCTATCTAATCTGCTGTCTATATCTATTAATCTAAGCTATCTTAATCTTGATCACTAGCTACTATCGTAAACTCTATCTAAACATGCTTGCTTCTGCATACTAACATAACTTGCACTATCTATCTATCGCTATATTATCAACGCTAATCCTACTCCCCTGATTCCTCCTATAAAAGTCTATTCTAATAGCTAACGCTTCTATCAAACCTGCTTACTCTTCGTCTCTCTAAGCTGCTTCTACTCCTACTCTCTATGCTCTTCTCATCTCTCCTTAACTGCTTCTTCTCCTCTGTCTCACTTGCACTTTTCTGCTGCTGCATGCACTACTACGCTTCTACCTCCGCTCCCTGGACTCCTTCCTACTCGCCGCCAGCGCGCTCGGACATCGGCGCGCCGCATTCTCGCATGAACTGTCATTGTGTGGCGACCGGCTTGCGCGCCATTCCCCAGAGGTTCGCACAACGGCCTGAAATCTTCCGGAAGTTCGGGCGGGCAACGGCAGACGAAAAGCATGTTGGACATGGGGCAAACCTTTGGCCAAACATCCAAAAAATCTCGGGAAAACGTTCCCCCGAATGTTTACAAAGTAGATTACGACCACTGAGGGACACTATCCAGGACATAATATATACTATCAAATAGGTATAGGTTACAAACAGAGAACACTATCCAGCCAGTCCCCTCTATTGATAATATAAACTTATACAATTAGGGATACCAAAAGGTGAAACACGGCGGAGACAACTATCCAGAACCTAATATATGCTCAAAAATAGGGATAGGGTGAAACCAAGGACAACAGTTCCTGAACATAATATAAAAAAAACACCATCAATAGGGATAGGGTTGAAATACAACAGAGACAACAACTAATCCAGGTATCCTATATATAATATCATAGGGGTAGGGTGCAAAACACAACAAGGGGACAACTAGCGGTACCTAATCTTTATATACATCAATAGGGATATGTGTGTGAACACACGGGGACGGGACACTTCAATCCAGAGCATCTACCTATATACACATCACAAGGATAGAGGTGAAAACAAACGGGGGACACTGTCTCAGGACCTAATAAGATATCAATAGGGATAGGGAGAAACACACGGGGCACTGTCCAGGTACCTAATATATACTATCAATATGGGATATAGGGTGTAACACGGGGACACTATCCAGGTACCCTTAATACTATCATATAAACGATGGGTAAACAACAGGGACAACTGTCCAGGTGTACCTAATATACTTATCCTAGGATGGATAGATGTAACACACGGGATACTACTCCCATGTACCGTATATATATAATATCAATAGGGGATAGGGTTGTGAAACAACCACGGGACACTGTCCAGGTACCTAATAATACGTTCAAAGAGGAATAGGGTGAAACAACCAGGAACTATCCATGTACTACTATGATATTACTAATCATAGGGATGGGAGAAAACACAAAAGGGACTTCCGGTTATACTTAATCCATAGGTACTAAACGGACACTCAACCCCGTACAATTACACTATCACTAGGGAGGGGATAGGAAAAACGAGGGACACTATCCAGGTAACCTAATATAACTAACTATCATAGGGATAGGGTGAAACAGGACGGGGACCCAACTGTCCGGGACCCCCACCTTAATATATACACAAATCAATAGGGATAGGGTGAAAACAACAAACAACGATGTAGACAATAATTCGATCATAGGATAGGTGACACTAATCAATCAAAGGTATAAGGTTGTGAAACACAGACACTATACCATGTAACTATATATACTCTCACATAGGGCGCTCCTTATGTGTACACACCACTGGGCCCAACAATGCATACCGTTGTACCTAATATATACTATCAATTCAAGGGATAGGGGTGTGAAACCACAAGGAAACTATTCCAAGGTCCACCAATATACAACTATCAATAGGGATAGTGGTGAAACAACCGGGAACCACTATCCAGGTCCTTACAATTACAACCTTATAATAGGGATAGGGTTGATACACACGGGGACACTATCCAACTATCCTTACCCATAATAGTAACCTATATACACATCATATGGCTAAAGCGGTGAAACACGGGACAACATAAACTCAGCTCGGTACCTAATATATACTATCAATAGGGATCAGTTGTAGGTGTGTATGATTCAGAAGACACGGGACAAACTATCCAGGATACATAATATCCTATTACTACTCAAATAGGGATAAGGGTGATGAACAACAGGGGACACTATCCAGGTACCTAATATACACATTCAAATCAAGCATAGGATAGAGGTGAAAACACGTGGGGGACACTACCACCCAGGTACCTAAATTATTAGCTATCAACTAGGGATAGGGTGAAAACCACAAGGGACACTACCAGGTAACCTAATAGACATTGAGGGCTGTGGTTGTGTTTGGAGTTGCTTGCCAACAGGGAACTCTTTCAGTTATCCCAGTTTCCCTCGAGGGAAACTGGGCTGCCGTTTTCAGCAAACATGCGGAGATCCAGGGCACTGGTCCCAGGTATGAGAGGCATCCCCTGGCCCTCCCTTCCAGTTGTGGAAAATCACTTCAGCCTGGGGATGTGGTTTTGCTGAGGCCTTAGTTGTGGCCTGCGGCGTTTTTAAAGGCCATCCAGGCAGAAGGAGCCACTGCTGAGAGAAATCCCATGTAAGAGGAATGAATGGAAATTGGCTCCCAATAAGACCCGAGTATCGAGCTCTGATTGACCAGGGTTGAAGAAACTGAACACCGGCTGTTTGGATGAGGAGAGAGGAGGAACTGCCAGGTCAAAATTGGGTCCGGCGGAGGCCTTTGCCAACCAGGATCGGTTTTGAGAGGCAGCGGGCTGAGGAGAGGTAGTGGTTGACTGGAACACATCCGGCAGAAATGGAACGTTTTGATACATTATCCAACAACGCTTTCATCAGCAGTGTGTAACACCAGCCAGGCAGAGGTAGGAGATGGTGGGAGGGTGGTCTGGGGAATGCGTCGGTGCCTGTGGTCGTCTTGTAAGAGTTAGGTGTGGGCAAGTACCCGGATCCAAGGAACCAAAATCTATTTACTCCACTGAGGATGTCCGCTGGTGATGAGGAATCCCTGACCGGCAGGAGGAAAAGAATCCGAAAGCGCAACAGCTATCGTTAAATATGTTATTGTTTAACAAACTCTGTGCCTGATTGGTCTTTTCGTCCGTCCGCGTGTGCTCTCATGTAAGAGCCCACCGTCTACAGCGCCCTGAAAAGGCGGCGCCACCGTGCGTCACTTCCGGATTCAAAAACAGCTTCAGAGGGAGGACCTGGTTAATGGGAAATGAGTTTCTTCTTTGTGGGTGTCCAACCTGTGAAAGGGAGATCCAGGGCCCTGCACTGTAAAGTACTATAACATGTAAGATGCCATGGAGATGGAGGGTTCTACCAAAGCGGTAGTGAGAAAATCTGCCCGGTCTCCAAAAGGGCTTGTGTCATGCCTTACACCATATCCCACGATGGTCTGCCGATTTGTCCCAAAGCCGGTATATAAAATATCTTCCTCTGTATTTCCCAGTGTGTGTGTCTGCCCTATGCCCTTCCGTGTCTTGTCTGTGCGACCCTGCCATGTCGCCCTGTATCCGGAAGTGTTGTGTCCCTTAGGAGTATTATACTACAGCATTCAGTACCCAAATGCCTACGGTATCCAACTTGCCTGCTATGCCCAGATGTACCTACTGTGCCCTCTGTACTTGTATGCGATGTGCCCACTATGGTGATGTACACACTGTGCCCTCCCTGTACTTGCTATTGCCCAATGGTGCGCTGCTATGGCGGGCTGGTGACCTACGTGTGGCCCTCTTGTACTGCTTATGCCAACTGGTGCCCCACTGTCTACTTGTGAGGTGGTGCGGTCAGTAATCCTCTCCCAATCCTGGTGTTCTGTCCGTATCTCTACCCCTTGCTTCTTCCAACACGCTACTCTCTCTCTGTTCTTACATCCCCATCCTGCTGTTTCTACTTCTGTCTCGTACTGCCCCTACTCTTCATTCTCTGTCCTCACCCCTGCTTCGCCTCTTCTATTCAAACTGTCCCTGTTTCTGATAGTCCGCCTCTTGCCCCCAGTCTTCAGTTCTTGCTCCCCCTGTTACTTCGGCTCCTGTTACCTCTGCTGCCAGCACAAAGACAATCTTATGCAGCACTGGCAAGTTGGAAGACCTGTACAGGGTCCAGGCAGACACCTATGTGCAGTGGCCCAAGGTCGGAGGAATGTTTGTTATTTGAAATGGTCCAAGGGAGGGGAAGTTCCTTCCAGGGATGTATTATTAACAGAAACTGTTTGGACTGGGATTGTTCTGCTCGGACCTGTTGCCTTCATTCGGTTTCAACCCCCGGTAGTTTATTTGTAGTTTTGTAAGACCGCAAGGGTTGGACTTTTCTTTGAGAATGCGATGAGAGACAAAGACCACTTGGAAAGACTTTAAGATTGTTCCAGTCTCTAGGCCAGGATTATTAAATGGACTATTAAAGTTTTCAATGAATCTATCACCAGACTCTGACTTTAAGAACCGGGTTAGGAGGTATGGATAATTATAAGGAGAACTTGAAAGAATCTGGACTCGTAATTCGGATCTGGGATGGGGGGTGGAGGCGCCTGGTTAAACTCCATGTAATGAGTAATGTTACCCACCACCTCCCGACCTCTGCCTTTTTGGAACGGAGCGATCTGTGTTTTTATGGCGGACAGCCCAGGCAGTGTCTGGGCGGTGTGGCTGCTACCAGACACTTGAGCAGTTTTTGCGATAGATTCAATGCGCCTTGGGTCGGGTCCTTGGACCATACTGCTAAGACTGTCCAAACAGCATATGCTGCAACCTGTGTGGGCCCGGCGTCATGCTTACAGTAGCTGTCCCTGTATCCTGCACGCGATAGAAAGAGAGTTCGAGAGGCAGTTTGGTGTGAGGGTTCCTCCATCCCCAACGCTAAACAAGTAAAAAGGCCCATTCTGTCTCAGTGTCTGCTCCAGTGTCTGTTCAGATCCCTGCCCATGCCCCAGCCCCGCCAGTACTAGAACCCAAGCTTCAGTCCCTGACCCTGCCCCGCAGTTGCTAGCAACCCAAGTTCATCCCTGCCCAGCCCCACAGTAGGTAGAACCCAAACTTCAGTTCACTGTGTTGCCCCAGCACCACTAGTAGAGACGGCCATTCCTGTACAAGAGTCCGGAATCTGCTTCTAAGGCTTCGCAGTAAGAAGCCTGGAGCATCCTTCCATTCCTCTTCCCCGTGAGGATTGCCCATGCCGTTGGTGGAGGACAAGAAGGGGGGGAAGTTGTTTCAAAAAAGGGGAAGGACTAATGTGGGTGTGTCCAGAGGGACTTTCCAAATGTCCCTGGACCATCCAAGCAAGAATGTAATTAGAGGGGAGTCAGTAGTATCCCTTGGCCAACTCGTTTGTAGTCCTTGATGTGAGGTTCGGAGCAGCAGGCAGACGAATGATGCCGAGAAAAGCGGGTTTTGAGAGAGAAACTCCACGGAAGCTTAGATCAGACCTCCCAATCTGTCTGATTGAAGACTGATTGTAAGTAAATAGGGTAGAAGAGCTGAGTACCCTTCACTTCTGTGTCTTTCCGCAAGAGGGAAGGGTCTGATGATGAGGAGAGGAGGGTAAGCGGTGGTAAGTGAAAACTCGCCCATATTTCCATTACCCTGGAAAGGCGGTCCCCCTCCAATTCGTTGGCAAACATAAGTTTGCCAGTTGAATTCGTGAGAGCACGTTCAGAATGGCTTATTTTGTCTGCACAATTGAAGCAGATGTTTTTGTTTTGCAAATGACCTGGCTTGACCAAGTCTGACAATATTATCTGGCAAAAAGGGAGTGTGACTTGTGGCCCTCCTTTTGGTCTCTGCACCGAGCCTCGCGGTGGGAGTTGTGCTAGTCCTTTTAAGACAGATAGGTAACGGTCAAAGCGTATCTTGCGCTTTGAGAGTGGCGTTGTATGGTCTAGACGTCTGGTGCGAAGGGCTCCCCTCTCCGTTTTCGATAATATCTATGGTCCTCAACTATGCGGGTAGGATAGTGTATTTAGCAAGCAGATAAGCCCTTTCTTTGTACGCCAAGCCAGTGGGGTGTTCGGGGGGGATTTTAACACCGTCAATCACAAGTCAATGCAGAGAGGCGCTGTGCTAGGCAGTCAGATCCTGATTAGTTTTTGTTCTTAATAGCATATGGTTAGAGCGCGGGTCTGGTGGAGTGTCACGTTCTGCTACTTTATTCTTCCCCAGACTCACTTGGTTTCACTTTTTTCAAGGTACGTAGATCATGATAGATAGGTTTTTTGTTAAAGAGAGTTCTATTTCCTCTCCTTTAGAGGTGATGCAGTAGAATTCTCTCTCTTCTCTGATCACTGTATGGTTATGTAGTTCTTTAAATGTTCCGCAGGCCCCCCCCGAAAGGTAGGGGCTTCTGGCGCCTTAATGCGGCTCTTTTGAGGAGGAAATGTAGAAACCAATCTTTTTTGTCCTTTCTTTTGCAGACCAAAATCCCAAAAGGATGTCTGTCACAGTAGGTGGAGTGGTGGGAGATGACGCAATTAAGAGAGGACCGCACGGGGGGCTCTTTCGAGCCTGAGGGCCTGCGAAGATCGGTTTGATAAGTACTTGCCTATCAGGCCGTTTACGAGGGGGGGGAAGACTGGTGAGCAGGGGAGTATGGTGTCCGTAGGGGTTGGGGGGTGTGGGGGGTGATCAGTGGGGAGGATTGTCGCTAGAGTCGGAAGTCTCTCA
Organism: Hymenochirus boettgeri; assembly: GCA_019447015.1. Classification (NCBI taxonomy): domain Eukaryota; kingdom Metazoa; phylum Chordata; class Amphibia; order Anura; family Pipidae; genus Hymenochirus; species Hymenochirus boettgeri. Next base: position 22,301 of record JAACNH010001946.1, read on the forward strand.
TGAAGATTTCAGTTAGGTGGGGTGGAGGGTCGGCGGGTGGGGGTGCTTCCGCCGTCCGGCCGGGTTGGGGGTCTTTGGGTTTGTTGTAGGAGGAGGGATTTGGACGGGCCCCACCGGAGGGGGGGGGCTCACCCGTCAGGGGGCCCCTACCAGAATTGAGGAATAAGTTGCCTGTAAGTCTCAAATTAGTTTGCTTGCAGAACAAGGACGGTGCCCCGGAGAACTAGTCTCGGGTATCCTGTCAGTTGTTAATGACTTTTATACGGGTGATCTCTTAGGAGAAAGGAGCTCATCCGACCAGGGAATGTCAAGTTTCCTTTGAGCAGACTCCTGTCCAGGATAATCAGAAGTTTCCTTGGGATGGATTTTGATTGGAGAGATCACTGTGGCGGAGGGAGGGCAAAAACCAAGCATAGAAGTGTCTGCTCAATAATAATATCCCCCCCCCCTGGGGCCAGATGGGCTTCACGGCGGAGTTCTACAAGGTTTTTGTGATGTCCTGGCCCCCAGCCTTGTGCGAGATAGGGATAGGGTGAAACACAGGGACACTATCCAGGTACCTAATATATACTATCAATAGGGATAGGGTAAAACACGGGGACACTATCCAGGTACCTAATATATACTATCAATAGGGATAGGGTGAAACACAGGGACTCTATCCAGGTACCTAATATATACTATCAATAGGGATAGGGTGAAACACGGGGACTCTATCCAGGTACCTAATATATACTATCAATAGGGATAGGGTGAAACACAGGGACACCAGGGGCGTATCTAGGGTTTAAGAAGATCAGGGGCACTTTTGGGCGCTCCATGTGCCGCGCGCCTTTCTCCGCCCCCAATTAGGCCACACCCACTATGTACTTATAGAGATTACCAAAAAGATACAGACAGACAGACAACCACAAACATAAACACACAGCCCGATAGTGATAAACAGACAGAAAGACAGTGAAATAGACAGACAGAGATAGAGATCAGAGAGTTGGACAGAGAGACACAAATTAATGACACAAAGGCACAGTAAACTGACAATTTCATTATATACTGGTAGCAATTTGGTGATTTTAAATTTACTGTTGTGTTCAGTTGTAGTCAGATGCTTGCCCACACCTTGGGCCAGGGAGAGATTCTTGTACCTTCTACATGGATCTCTGCCCCTATCTATCTCTATCTGTCCCTCTCTCTCTCTGTATATCTATCTCTATCTGTCTCTCTCTGTATATCTATCTCTATCTGTCCCTCTCTCTCTCTGTATATCTATCTCTATCTATCTATCTGCCTCTTGTTTATCTATTTAACTATGTCTATCTGCTTCTTGTCTATCTTTCTATGTATCTATCTATCTATCTATTTATCTATCTATCTATCTATCTATCTATCTATCTATCTATCTATCTATGTAACTGCTATCTATCTATCTAACTCTGCTATCTATCTATCTATCTATCTATCTATCTATCTAACTCTGCTATCTATCTATCTAACTCTGCTATCTATCTATCTATCTATCTATCTATCTATCTATCTATCTATCTATCTATCTATCTATCTATCTAACTGCTATCTATCTATGTATCTAACTGCTATCTATCTATCTATCTATCTATCTATCTATCTCTATCTATCTATCTATCTATCTATCTAACTGCTATCTATCTATCTATCTATATATCTATCTAACTGCTATCTATCTATCTAACTGCTATCTATCTATCTATCTAACTGCTATCTATCTATCTATCTAACTGCTATCTATCTATCTATCTAACTGCTATCTATCTAATCTGTCTATCTAATCTATCTAATCTGGCTTGGCTTTGCACTGCACTGCTACGCTACCTACCTGTCCCTGGATTCCCTCCTATAGCTCTCTCTCGCGCCAGCGCGCTCGTGACATCGGCGCGCCGGCATTCCGCATGACGTCATTGTGTGCGCCGGCTGCGCGACATTCCCAGAGGTTCGCACAGCCGGGAAATCCGGAAGTTCGGGGCACAGGCAGCGAAAACATTCGGGGCACTTTGCCAAACATCCAGGGCACGTGCCCCGAATGTTTTAACGTAGATACGCCACTGAGGGACAGGGCACGTGCCCCGAATGTTTTAACGTAGATACGCCACTGAGGGACACTATCCAGGAACATAATATATACTATCAATAGGGATAGGGTACAACACAGAGACACTATCCAGGTCCCTAATATATACTATCAATAGGGATAGGGTGAAACACGGGGACACTATCCAGGAACATAATATATGCTATAAATAGGGATAGGGTGAAACACAGGGACACTATCCAGGAACATAATATACACCATCAATAGGGATAGGGTAAAACACAGGGACACTATCCAGGTACCTAATATATAATATCAATAGGGGTAGGGTGAAACACGGGGACACTATCCAGGTACCTAATATACACTATCCCTATTGATAGTGTATATTAGGTACCCAGTTTGGTGGTGAGGGTTCCTCCATCCCCGCTAAATCAGTAAGGCCCCTTCCTGTCTCAGTGTCTGCTCCAGTGTCTGTTTCAGTCCCTGCCCCTGCCCCAGCCCCGCCAGTAGCTAGAACCCAACTGGAAATTGGGGGCATTTTATGTATACTGGTCAGTGTGGACTGGACATTGGGGACATTTTATATATATTGGTCAGTGTGTGTACTGGACATTGGGGGCATTTTATATATACAGGTCAGTGTGTGTAATGGACATTGGGGACATTTTATATATACTGGTCAGTGTGTGGACTGGACATTGGGGGCATTTTATATATACTGGTCAGTGTGGACTGGACATTGGGGGCATTTTATATATACTGGTCAGTGTGGACTGGAAATTGGGGGCATTTATATATACTGGTCAGTGTGTGTAATGGAGACTGGAAATTTGGGGGCATTTTATGTAACCCTGGTCAGTGTGGACTGAAATTGGGGCATTATTTTATGTATGACTGGTCCAGTGTGGGACTGGAAATTGGGGGCATTTTATTGTATTACCTGGTCAGTGTGACTGGAAATTGGGTGGTCATTTTATTATGATACTGGTCAGTGTGTGCCGGGGGGGAAACAAATTGGGGGCATTTTATAGTATACTGGTCAGTGTGTGAATGGACATTGGACTTTTTATATATTGGTCAGTGTGGTACTGGACATGGGGGCATTTTATATATACAGGTCCATGTTGTGTAATGGACATTGGGACATTTTTATATACTGGTCAGTGTGTGGACTGGACATTGGGGGCATTTTATATATACTGTTCAGTGTGGACTGGACATTGGGGCATTTTATATACTCTGGTCAGTGTGGGACTGGAAATTGGGGGCATTTATATATACTGGTCAGTGTGTGTAATGACATTGGGGGCATTTTATGTATACTGGTCAGTGTGTGTACTGGACATTGGGGCATTTTATATATACTGGTCATGTGTTGGATGACATTGGGGGCATTTTATATATACTGGTCAGTGTGTGTAATGGACATCGGGGCATTTTATATATCCTGGTCTTGTGGTAATGGACATTGGGGGCCATTTTATGTATACTGGTCAGTGTGGTACTGGACTTTGGGGGCATTTTATATATACTGGTCAGTGTGGGACTGGAACTTGGGGACATTTTAATATATAAGGTCAATGTGTGGACCTGACTTGGGGGCATTTTATATATACTGGTCAGTGTGTAATGGACATTGGGGACATTTTATTATACAGGAGTCAGGTGGGCTGACTTGACTTGGGAGCGTTTTATATATACAGGTCAGTGTGTCCTGCTGCACATACATTTTATATACAGGTCAGTGTGTGCACTAGATATTCTGAGGAATTTTATATATACAGGTCAGTGAGTTTCTGCTGACACGAACATTTTTATATAACGTCAGTGTGTGTTCTGGACTGGCATTTCATATGATGGTCTGTGTGCTGTTGGAACATAACGTTTGTATAACAGGTTATGTATATGTGTATGAACATGGTGGTTTTTATATATATATTCAGTCTGTGGTAACGTGTCCTGAGTGTGTTTAGGGGCCCCCAGAAATGATGTGAGGCCGTCCCCTAACTAATAAATACTAAGACAAATACCTACTATATAATAAATAACATATAATAAATATATCATAGATAATAACTCGGACAGTAAGAGGACTGGGCTTAGGCTTTGTGTGAGTTTGAACCTTTCTGCTAAGTTCAGTAATATCAGCTTAAGTTTGTCCTCTGAATTATATTTTAGGAAAAATGAAATAATTAAAACCTTTAAATTTAAAAAAAAATTCTTGTGTAGAGGTATCACATTTTATTTAAAAACATAACATAACGGACATACTCTCATGTGTATCATTAACTTTTAAAAATAATCTCACTTGTGGGCATATTTAGCTAATTAGTGTATTTACATTGACTACAGAAGGCTATACATTTCTGTTTGGGGAGCAGGCAGCAAGGATCTTGAGCGATATTAATGATGCAAGTACTCCCCCCGTGGGCTAGAGTGTATTGACACTGTATATTATGCTGCATCGATCCCTTAGTAAAAAATGTTAGTGGCACAAGTATAAAATGTTAAATATCGCCAAATTGCACAAATAAACTAACCAGTATAAAATAGAATGTTTTTGTAGTAGCAATGGAAAATGGAAATGCAGCAATGGTTAAGATTTGAAAGAATAGCTTTGTGCTAATCTGTTACTATGTACTTTAGCAGGCAGGAAAGATGTCAGACCCAGATTGGGTCCTTTATCTTGCTTCCAATTCAGTTTTTTTTCCCGGCAGATCAGTTAATTGCTCCAGTGGATCCCGTGTTAACCGCAGAATACACATTTCGTCTTTCGTTCTTGAACTATGCCCCAATCTGTTACGGTAAAATCAGTGTTATAGTGAAAGCTGCTCTCGACACTGTAACTGGAAACTGGGTTGGGACTGATTGTGTCTGGTGTAGAAATTATGGCTTTAATGCAGGTAACACTGGAAAAAGACCTGAAACCTGATATGTATCTGTTTGGCCTATCATGTGAGATTTCAGGATAATTCTGAATCTAGACAAAGAATTAGAAAAAACATTACAAGACAACAGTTATTGGTGCATTGCCTTTTTATCAGTCAACATTTTATCTGGAAGATTTTAATAATGTTTTTGGAAAACAAAATGCCAAAGAAAATGGAGATGCGTCTTCATCCTTTCTCGGCACACAGAATGGCAAAATACCTCATGATAAAGACAACATTCAATGGAACCTTTTGCTCTTCCTGTCCAAAGTGGAGAAATCCCTGGTTTCACAATTAATTTAAAATGCCTTAACACCACAAAATTGTCCAGATAATTCCATTTATCTATTACTGGACATGGAACTTTTTTTTCAGTCGCATAAAACAAGTCCCTACATGGTATTTTAGATCTGAATGATCTGGGATTTCCCAAATGTTCGGGCATAAGTCTCTTTGGTGAAATGCTGATTTAATGCTTTTGTCGACCTTTTAATTTCAGAACTTCTTATCGAGTCTACACCGCAGTCATGCAATTGCTGGAACACCTGCTCGTCCATGAAACTAGATGTAAATTCTAAAATAAAAACCATATCCCAAAAAATTCCTGAAAGTGTGCAAAGATTTTAAACAATGTGCAGGTGATGTATGTATTAAGTAATACAAAATGTAAAGAGGGATTTTATAATATAACAATGGTTATTCATAACAGTTTTATCGTTAAAATGTGCTAAGTTAAATAAGATCTGATATGGTTGGGGCAGAAATTAAGCACCATTTTAAACGATAAAACTTTTATTGAATCTGCCCTTATATATATAAAAGGTCTTATCAAAAAATGGTGCTTATTTTTGGCACCAACCAATCATGGTATTTTTTTAACATTTGAAAGCTAAACATCTGATTGTTGAGCAAATTAGCACCAGTTTTAAAGAAAAAAACTTTATTAAATCTCCCCTGATAATTTCAAACAAGTTTGCTCATAACTAAATGAGAAAATAAAGAGTGTGTTTTTGTGGTGTTTAATAAATGGAACAACAAAATCAGGATGCTGGGTTCGTTCTTGGTGACACTGGAATTATGTTACCATTTAATAATCAATTTTTTGTTTTTGTCATGTTTATTTTTGCAATCAGTGTGTTGTCTACTTGGGTGAGTTATCAGAACCTTTGTAAGGTTTAATAGTTGTGTGGTGTCTCCATATGGTTTCAATCCGCGGTTGCGTTATGTGTAACGGGCGTTATAGTATACAAGACAACCTCTGGGTGGTCTAGAAACTATCTATACTGATCTATACAGCTGGGGCATGGGATAGGGAAAAGCGTGATCCCTAATATAGACTATCTATAAGGGGGAGGGGAAGGCAAGGCGTCCGGTGGGTGCACTATTCCAAGTCCCTATATGATCGACTTTGCTTACTCTATCTGTCTCACTCTGGTAGGTGTGGTTATAATCGTCTACTATGCTCTCATCAATTCATATATATTACGTATATACTCTCTATCGAGGCCAGTCATAGTGTGGATGTAGGGTGACAACACAGGGCATAGGGGCCGTTTAGATCTGAATATATACTACAATAGGGATCGGTGAAACACGGACACTAGGCAGGTACCTAAGATTCACTACCAGTGGAGAGGGGAAACACGGGGACAACGAGCCAGGTACCGAATGTACCTATCAAGAGGGAGAGGTGAAACCGAGAGGGTGTGCCGGTGTTCGTATGGTGGTTTGTTCTCAGAATTCTTCACAAGTCCAGGTTGGAGATCTGGTGTGAAGACGGTCAGTCTTCTGAGGTTATGGGGTGGGTTGTTCTGGTATTTTCTGGAGGGAAACACGGGACACGAGCCAGGTGACCGGGGTTGGGGTGGAGTTGTTTAGGAGGGGTGTAAGTGGGGCTTTGGAAGGGGACTGACACGACAAGAGGATAGGGAAAACAGGGGACACGAAGCCCAGGGACAGAAGAGAGAACGACAAGAGAGAGGGGACAACACAAATGGGAAGTCGGGTGTGATGTTGTCTGAGGGGGGGGTGACGCTCGAATATAGACGATCAAGAGGAGGGGGGGGAAACCGGACCCTATGCAGGTACCTAAGTACACGATCAATAGGATAGGGTGAACACGGACACTATCCGGTACCCTAATAACACGAGCATGTAGGGATAGGGTAAAACATGGGACACGATCCAGTACATCAGATATACTATAATATGGAAGGGTGAAATACGGGGACACTAGCCGGGACCTAATATATACTATCAATAGGATGTGGGGTGGTGAAACAGGGGACGGGGAACACTATGCAGAGAGCTGTGCAGAGACACTATAAATGGGATAGGGTGAAAACACGGGAAACTATCCAGGTACCTAATATATACTATCAATTGGATGGGTGAAACACGGGACACTATCCAGTTACCTAAGGACTATCAGTAGGGATAGGTAAAACATGGGACACTTCCAGGTACCTATATATACTATCAATATGATAGGGTGAAACACAGGACCCTAGCCATTTACCTATATACACCAGCATCTGGATAGGTGAAACCCAGGGACACTATCCGGTACCTATATAAACTATCAATAGGGATAGGGTAAAACACGGGGACACTATCCAGGTCCTAATATATACTATCAATAGGGATAGGGTGCAACCACAATGGGCTCTATCCAGGACCTAATATATACTATCATACTATCAATAGGCTAGGTTGGAAACACGGGGGAACTCTATCCCGGTACCTTAATAGATACTATCAATAGGGATAGGGTGAAAACACAGGGACACCAGGGCGTCATCTATCTAGGGTTTTAAGAAGATCAGGGGCATTTTGGGCGCTCCATGTGTGCCGCGCGCCTTTCTCCGCCCCCAATTAGGACACACCCACTATGTACTTAATAGAGATTACCAAAAGAATCAGCATCACAGACAACCACAACTTAAACACCCATCCCATATGTGATAAACAGACGAAAGACAGTGAAATAGACAGGACCGAGATAGAGATCAGAGAGTTGGACAGAGAGACACAAATTAATGACACGCAAAGGCCCAGTAAACGGACAATTTTCTTATTACTGTAGCAATTTGGTGATTTTAAATTTACTGTTGTGTTCATTTGTAGTCAGATAGATGCTGCCCCACAAGCCTTGGGCCCAGGGATAGATTCTTGTACCTTCTACATGGTCTCTGCCCTATCTATCTCTGTTCTGTCCCCTCTCTCTGTCTCTGATATCTATCTCTATCTGTCCTCGCTCTGTATCATCTATCTCGATCTGTCCCCTCTCTCTCTCTCTTGTATTCTATCTCTATCTATCTACTGCCTCTTGTTTAAATCTATTTAACTATGTCTAATCCTTCTTGTCTATCTTTCTATGTATCTATCTATCTATCTATTTATCCTATCTATCTTTCCTACTATCTATCTATCTATCTATCTATCTATGGTTAACTGGCTATCTATCATCTAACTCCTGCTATCTATCTATCTACTATCTATCTTTATCTATCTATCTAATCGATCTATCTATCTATCCATCTATCTTCTAGCTATTATCTAACTCTGCTATCTAATCTAGCGGCTATCATCTAACTCTGCTATCTATCTATCTATCTAAAACTCTGCTTATCTATCTTCTATCCAACTCTGCTATCTATCTTCTATTATCTATCTAAATCTAACTGCTATCGTATCTATCTATCTAACTGCTATCTATCTATCTATCTTATCTATCTATCTATCTATTATCTGCGATCCCCTATCTATCTATGCCCACTATCTTTATATCTGATCTTATCTTCTTCTACTGTCTATAAACTGCTTATCTGTCATTTCTTTCTGATACTATCTACTATCTACATCGTTCACTTTATATCTATCTATAATCTATCTATACTGTTCTAGCTCTATCTTCTATGACTCTATCTACTATTCTATCTATCTAATCTATCTTATCTATCTATTATCTATCTATCTATTGTCTAATGCTATCTATCTATCTAACTCTGATTCTCATTCGATTATTATCTACTATCTCGATATCTATATCTCAGATCCATCTGATCTAGCTATACTGCTATCTATCTGCTATCATCTATCTATCTATTAAACTATTTTATGCTATTTATCTATCTACATGCATCGCTGCTATCTATCTATCTATCATCCATCTATCTTATCTACCTGTATCTATCTAAATGCTATTATATCTTCTATACTAACTGCTATCGTATCTATCTATCTATCTATTATCTATCTATCTAATCTTCTGGATATCCAATCTACTCAATCTAACTAGTATCTATCCTTAACTACTAGCTATCTTCCTTATCTATCTGACTACTCTATCTTCTATCTGAATCTATATCTACATTTCTATCTAATTATCTATCTATGCTATCTATTAACGCTGATCTATCTATCATCAATGCATATCTATCGTATCTAACTGCTATCTATCTATCTATATTCTATATCTACTATACTGGCTATCATCTATTAACGTTAATCTACAATGTACTATCTTATCTATCTAATCTCTACACTGTATCTTCTAAATCTATACTAATGCTAATCTATCTATTCTATCTATAATATGCTATCTCTAGCTATATCATTATATTCTAACTGTCTATCATATCTATCTAACTCTATACAAACTACGATGTGCTATCTAATCTACTCTAGTTACACTCTACACTGACTATCTATCTATCTAATCTATCTAAATGCATCTATATTACTTAACGTACATCTCTATCTATCTATCTATTTCTAAACTGTATCTATCTATCTGCTGTCTAACATTATCAAAGCTACTAATCTGTCACTCACTACATCCGACTGCTATCTAATTGCATGCTTGCTTCTGCACACTATATATCATAACTTGCATCTATCTACTATCGAGTATTATCATAAGCTAATCTATGCCCCCTGATTCCCTCTATAAGTAGTCTATTCTAATGCTATGCTCTCTATCACTGCTCTACTCTATCGTACTCATCCTATACTGCTCTACCTCCTACTCTCTAATCCTACTTACTCCTCTCTCTTACTGCTTCTCTGTACTCTGCCTCTCCTTACGCACTATTATCTCTTGGCTGCATCACCTGACTACGGCCTCTCCTCCTGTCCCTTCTCCTCCTAGCTCGCCGGCCAGCGCGCTCGTGACACTCGGCGCGCGCATTCTTCCGCATAGAACTGTCATTGTGTGGCGACCGGCTGCGCGCCACTTCCAGAGGTTCGCACAGAAGCTTGAAATCCCGGAAGTTCGGGCGGCACAGGCAATCGAAAAGCATGGTTGGACTGGGGCAACTTTGGCCAAACATCCAAAAAACAGGGAAAACACGTGCCCCCCGAATGTTTTACAAGTTAGATTACGCCACTGAGGGTACATATCCAGGACATAATATATACTATCAAATAGGATAAGGTTTACAACAACCCGAGAACACTATCCAGCCGTCCCCTACTATATACTAAAACTTATCAATAGGGAATACAGGTCGAAACACGGCCGTGAGACAACTATCCACGGTAACCTAATATATGCTCATAAAATAGGGATAGGGTGAAACACAGTGACAAACATACCGCTGAACATTTAATATAAAAAAACAACCATCAATAGGGATAGGGTTAAACAGCAGGTACAACAACTAATCCAGGCTACCTAATAATATAATATCATAGGGTAGGTGGTGAAACACCCCACGAGGGCACTAGACACGGACCTAATACTATACTACTATACTATCAATAGGGATATGTGGGAACACACGGGGCGGCACTCTCAATTCCCAGAGCATACCTAATATACACATCTATATAGGGAATAAGGTTGAAAACACGGGGACACTGTCTCAGGTACCTAAGTAAGATATCAATAGGGCATAGGGTATAAACACCGGGGACAACGTCCAGGTACTGAATACTATACTATCAATATGGGATATAGGGTGTAACACGGGGACACTAATCCAGGTACCCTATAATACTATCATATAACGATGCGGTGAAACAACAGGGACAATGTCCAGGTACCTAACATACTATCACTAGGGATAGGGATGTTTAACAACAACGGGATACTACTCCCATGTACCGTACCTAATATATATATCAATAGGGATAGGGTGTTGAACAACCCGGGACAACTGTCCAGGTACCTAATAAATAACTATCAAAGAAGAATAGGGTGAAACACCAGGACACTATCCATGTACGTACATGGATATTACTAATCAATAGGGATCAGGGAGAGAACACACACAGGGACTTACCGGTATTATTATATCACATAGGGTAGCGGTAAAACGGGAATAACCGTACATATCACTATCATAGGGAGGGTAGGAAAACACGGGACATATCCAGGTAACCTAATATAACTAAACTTCACATAGGGATAGGGTGAAACCAGGACGGGTGACCAACTGATCCAGGGACCCCCACTTAATATATAACAAATCAATAAGGGATAGGGTGAAAACAACAACAAAGACCTTTCAGATATTCGATATAGGATAGGTACACCTAATCACCATAAAGGTATAGGAGTGTTTGTGAACACAGACATATCCATGTACCTAATATGACCTACTCACATGGCCGTCTCTTGTTGACCCCACCACCCACCTGGGCCCAACAATTTCACTATCCAGTACCTATATATACTATCAAATCATGGGATAGGGGTGTGAACACAAGGAAACTATCCAAGGTCCAGTACCTAATATACACTATCATAGGGATAGTGGTGAAAAACGGGACCATCTACCAGGTACCTACAATTAACACCTATAATAGGGATAGGTGAAACACGAAGGGACACTATCAACTAACAGTTACATTACATAGTAACCTAATACACTATATGGTAAGCGGTGAAACACGGGGACACATATCCAGCTCAGGTACCTAATATATACTATCAACAGGATCAGTGTGATAAGTGTGGTGATGATCATCGGAAGACACGGGTACAAACTATCAAGGTACCTGATACTCCTATACTATCAATAGGGATAAAGGGTGATGAAAACACGGGACACTATCCAAGGTCCCTATATACAACATATAATCACACATAAGGATAAGTGAAAACGTTGGGGGACACTAGCCACCCGGTACCTAACATTTAATTAGACTATCAATAGGGATAGGGTGGAAAACCACAAGGGACACTACCAGGTAACTAATAGACATTGAAGGGCTGTGGTTGTGTTGGGAGTTGCTCTGCCACACAGGGAAACTCTTTCAGTTATCCAGTTTCCCTGAGCCGGAACTGGGCTGCCGTTTTCAGCAAACATGCTGAGATCCAGGGCACTGGTCCAGGATGAGAGGCATCCCTGGCCCATCCCTTCCAGTTGCTGGAAAATCACTTCAGCCCTGGGGATGCGGTTTTGCTGAGGGCCTTAGTTGTGGCCTGCGGCGTTTTAAGGCCATCCAGGCAAGAGGAGCCGACTGCTGAGGATGAAAGTCCCATGTAAGAGGAATGAATGGAAATTGGCTCCCAATAAGACCCGAGTATCGAGCTCTGATTGCCAGGGTTGGAAGGAACTGGAACAACAGCTGGCTGTTTGATGAGGAGAAGGAGGAACTGCAGGTTCAAATTGGGTCCGGCGGGTAGGCCTTTGCCAACCAGGAGTCGGTTTGAGAGGCAGCCGGGCTGAGAGAGGGTAAGTTGGTTGATGGAACACACATCCAGGCAAAATGGAACGTTTTGGATACATTATCCAACACTGCTTTCAGCAGCATGTAACACCAGGCCAGGCAGAGGTAGGAGATGGTGGGGGATGTGTCTGGGGAATGGGGTGCCCTGTGGTCTCTTGAAAGAGTTAGGGCTGGGTAGTCACCCGGATCCCAAGGAACAAAATCTATTTATCACTGAGGATTCCGCTGGTGATGAGGAATCCCTGACCGGAGGAGGAAAAGAAATCCGAAAGCGCACAGCTATCTGTTAAATATGTGTTAGTTGTTTAACAAACTTGTGCCTGACTTGGTCTGTTCGTCCGTCCGCTGTGCTCTCATGTAGAGAGCCCACCGTCTACAGCGCCCCTGAAAAGGCGGCGCCACCGTGCGTCACTCCGGATTCCAAAAACAGCTTCAGGGAGGACTGGTTAATGGGAAATGCAGTTTTTTCTCGGGTGTCCACCTGTGAAAGGGAGATCCAGGGCCTGCCTGTAAAGCTCTATACACATGCTTAAGATGCCATGGAGATGGGAGGTTCTACCAAACGGTAGTGAGAAAATCTGGCCCGGTCTGCCAAAGGGCTTGTGTCGCCTTAACAACCATATCCCACGATGTGTCTGCCGATTTGTCCAAAGCCGGTATATAAAATCTCCTTCTGTATTCCCAGTGTGTGTGTCTGCCCATGCCTTCGGCTTGTCCTGTGCCAGACCCTGCCATGTCGCCCTGTATCCGGAAGTGTGTTGTCCCTTAGTGAAGTATTATACTACAGCATTCAAGTACCCAATATGCCTACGGCTACCAACTTGCCTGCTATGTCCAGATGTACCTACTGTGCCCTCTGTTACTGTATCCGATGTGCCCACTATGGCTTGGATGTACACTACTGTGCCCCCTGTACTTGCTATTGCCAATCGTGCGCTGCTATGCGGCCTGCTGACCTACTGTGGGCCCTCTGTACTTGCTATGGCCAACTGGTGCCCACTGTACCTACTTGTGGAGGTGGTGCGGTCAAGTAATCTCTTCCCAAGTTCCTGTCTGTTCTTCCTTCTCTCCCTCTCTGCTTCTTCCAACCGCTTACTCTCTCTCCTGTTCTTACATCCCCTCCGCTGTTCTACTTCTTCTCTACTGCCCCTATCTTCATTTCCTGTCCTCCCCCTGCATTCGCCTCTTCTATTCAAATGCCCTGTTTCTGCTTCGGCCTCTCTGCCCCCAGTCTTCAGTCTTGCTCCCCCTGTTACTTCGCTTCCTGTTCCTCTGCGGCAGCACAAAGACATCTTAGCAGCATGGCAATTGGAAGACCTGTACAGGGTCCAGTGCAGACACCTATGTGGCAGTGGCCCAAGGTCGTGAGGAATGTTTGTTATTTGTGAAATGGTCCAAGGGAGGGGAAGTTCCTTCCAGGATGTATTATTACACAGAAACTGTTTGGACGTTGGGATTGTTCTGCTCGCGACCTGTTTGCCTTCAGTTGGTTTAAACCCCCGGTGAGTTTATTTGTAGTTTTGTAAGACCGCAAGGGGTTGGACGTTTACTTTGAGAAATGCGATGAGAGACAAAGACCACTTGGAAAGACTTTAAGATTGTTCCAGTCTCTAGGCCAGGATTTATTAAATTGACTATTAAGTTCTTCATAATCTATCACAGACTCTGACTTTAAGGACCTGGCTTAGGAGGTATGGATAATTAAGGAGAACTTGAAAAGAATCTGGACTCAATTGGATCTGGGATGGGGGTGGAGGCGCTCTGGGTTAAACTCCATGTAATGAGTAATGTTACCACACACCTCCACGACCTCTGCCTTTTTGGAAGGAGCGAATCTGTGTTTTTTATGCGGACGCCCAGGCAGTGTCTGGCGGTGTGGCTCTACCAGACACTTGAGCAGTTTTTGCGATAGATTCAATGCGCCTTGTGTGTCGGCCTTGGCCATACTGCTAATGACTGTCCAACAGCATATGCTGCAACCTGTGTGGGCACTCGGGTCATGCTTAAGTAGCTGTCCGTATCCTGCAGGATAGAAAGAGAGTTCGAGAGGCAGTTTGGTGTGAGGGTTCCTCCATCCCCCACGCTAAACAACGTAAAGGCCCATTCTGTCTCAGTGTCTGCTCCAGTGTTCTGTTTCAGAGTCCCTGCCCCTGCCCCAGCCCCGCCAGTACATAAACCCAAGCTTCAGTCCCTGACCCTGCCCCGCAACGTTGCTACACCAAGTTCATCCCTGCCCCAGCCCCACAGTAGGTGGAGAACCCAAACTTCATCACTGTGTTGCCCCAGCACCTACTAGTAGCAGAGGCCAATTCCTGTACAAAGTCCAGGAATCTGCTTCTAAGGCTTCGCAGTAAGAAGCCTGGAGACATCCTTCCCATTCCTCTTCCCCGTGAGGATTGCCCATGGCATCCGTTGTTGGAGGACAAGAGGGGGGGAAGTTGTTAAAAAAAGGGGAAGGACTAATGTGGGTGTGTCCAGGGGGGACTTTCTCAAGTCCTGGCCAATCCAAGCAAGAATGTATTAAGGGGGGTTTCAGTAGTATCCTTGGCCAACTCGTTTGTAGTCCTTGATGGTGTTCGGGACAGAGCGAAATATTGCCGATGAAGATAAGGGCGTTTTGAGAGAGAAACTCTCACGGAAGCTTAGATCAGAGCCTCCAGATCGTCTGATTTGAAGACTCTGATTGGTAAGTAGAAATAGGGTAGAAGAGCGATACCCTTCCTTCTGTCTTTCTCGCAAGAGGGGAAGGGTTCTGATGATGAGGAGAGGACAGGGTAAGCGGTGGTAAGTTGAAAACTTCGTCCCATATTTCCATTACCCTGGAAAGGGCGGTCCCCTCCAATTCGTTGTGCAACATTAAGTGTTGCCAGCTTGAAGTCGTGAGAGCACGTTTAGAATGGCTGTATTTTTCTGCACAATTGAAGCAGATGTTTTGTTTTTGCAGAATTGACCTGGCTTGACCAGTCTGATCCAATTTCATCTGGCAAAAAGGGAGTGACTTGATGGCCCTCCTTTTGGTTCTCTGCACCGAGCTCGCGGTGGAGGGTTGGTGGCTAGTCCTTTTTAAGACAGATAGGTAACGGTCAAAGGCGTATCTTGGCTTTGAGAGGGCGGTTGTATGGTCTTAGACGTCTGGCTGAAGGGCTCCCCTCTCCGTTTTGATAATATTATGGCCTCAAACTATGTGCGGGAGAGATAGGTTATTTAGCAAGGATAAGCCCTTTTCTTTTTACTGCCACAGCCAGTGGTGTTCGGGGGGATTTTAACAACGTCAATCACACCGTCATATTGCAGTGAGAGGCGTGTGCTAGGCAATCTAGATCCTGATAGTTTTTTTTCTTAATAGCATATGGTTAGAGCGCGGGTCTGGTGGAGTGTCACGTTCTGCTACTTTATTCTTCCCCAGACTCACTTGGTTTCACTTTTTTCAAGGTACGTAGATCATGATAGATAGGTTTTTTGTTAAAGAGAGTTCTATTTCCTCTCCTTTAGAGGTGATGCAGTAGAATTCTCTCTCTTCTCTGATCACTGTATGGTTATGTAGTTCTTTAAATGTTCCGCAGGCCCCCCCCGAAAGGTAGGGGCTTCTGGCGCCTTAATGCGGCTCTTTTGAGGAGGAAATGTAGAAACCAATCTTTTTTGTCCTTTCTTTTGCAGACCAAAATCCCAAAAGGATGTCTGTCACAGTAGGTGGAGTGGTGGGAGATGACGCAATTAAGAGAGGACCGCACGGGGGGCTCTTTCGAGCCTGAGGGCCTGCGAAGATCGGTTTGATAAGTACTTGCCTATCAGGCCGTTTACGAGGGGGGGGAAGACTGGTGAGCAGGGGAGTATGGTGTCCGTAGGGGTTGGGGGGTGTGGGGGGTGATCAGTGGGGAGGATTGTCGCTAGAGTCGGAAGTCTCTCATGAAGATTTCAGTTAGGTGGGGTGGAGGGTCGGCGGGTGGGGGTGCTTCCGCCGTCCGGCCGGGTTGGGGGTCTTTGGGTTTGTTGTAGGAGGAGGGATTTGGACGGGCCCCACCGGAGGGGGGGGGCTCACCCGTCAGGGGGCCCCTACCAGAATTGAGGAATAAGTTGCCTGTAAGTCTCAAATTAGTTTGCTTGCAGAACAAGGACGGTGCCCCGGAGAACTAGTCTCGGGTATCCTGTCAGTTGTTAATGACTTTTATACGGGTGATCTCTTAGGAGAAAGGAGCTCATCCGACCAGGGAATGTCAAGTTTCCTTTGAGCAGACTCCTGTCCAGGATAATCAGAAGTTTCCTTGGGATGGATTTTGATTGGAGAGATCACTGTGGCGGAGGGAGGGCAAAAACCAAGCATAGAAGTGTCTGCTCAATAATAATATCCCCCCCCCCTGGGGCCAGATGGGCTTCACGGCGGAGTTCTACAAGGTTTTTGTGATGTCCTGGCCCCCAGCCTTGTGCGAGGTGAAACACGGGGACACTATGCAGGTACCTAATATACACTATCAATAGGGATAGGGTGAAACACGGGGACACTATCCAGGTACCTAATATACACTATCAGTAGGGATAGGGTAAAACATGGGGACACTATCCAGGTACATAATATATACTATCAATATGGATAGGGTGAAATACGGGGACACTATCCAGGTACCTAATATATACTATCAATAGGGATGGGGTGAAACACGGGGACACTATGCAGGTACCTAATATACACTATAAATAGGGATAGGGTGAAACACGGGAACACTATCCAGGTACCTAATATATACTATCAATAGGGATAGGGTGAAACACGGGGACACTATCCAGGTACCTAATATATACTATCAGTAGGGATAGGGTAAAACATGGGGACACTATCCAGGTACCTAATATATACTATCAATATGGATAGGGTGAAACACAGGGACACTATCCAGGTACCTAATATACACCATCAATAGGGATAGGGTGAAACACAGGGACACTATCCAGGTACCTAATTTGGACTTTGCACCTGAATGTTACAAATCAAATTATCTCTGATGCAATCTGGAGAACCGTGACCTCTTTTGACCATGAGATCAAGGGCAGCACCGGAGTTTGATAAATATAGGGTTTTCACATTGGTAGGTACACGGAGTTTGCCATGATAATCCGAATTATTGCTTCTTGTGATTTTTCCTGTTGGATTCCTATTTTTTTTTTGAATTGTTTTTGTACACATATTTGTTGACTATTTGTATTTTTATCTCATTGCGTGCAACTGTGCTAATGTACATATCATAAGCAAATTTTTTAACTTTTTTTTATTTTTGACATTACAAGATATTAAATCAATGTTAACATTCAGAAAGTTTAGGAAATTGATTATTAAATTCCTCCTCTAACATAATAAATGTTCCCTCATCCCTTCACGTATGGGTTTAACCATGACTGGTCCCCTAAATCAAAGAAGCCAGAGTTCTGAATCGTCTTCCTCACAGAGTGAAAATAATGCGGACATCTCCTCTTGCATTAATTGTTTAAGGGTAATGGTTAAAAAAAATACTCTAGACCACTGACGCAAAGGCTTTTGTTATTTTAGAATAGCATATTCTCTTCCATTCCACATGTCCCCAGTACTTTTTAGTTCTTGTTCAATGCTAAACCTACTAAACTGATGTCAAATTCCATAATTACCAAGTGACACAACTTTGTACCTAAAGAACTCTTATACTGAACTATACCATGGTATAATTTTTTTTTTTGAAATCAAGATACTCTAAACCATCTTACTCGTGCAATCAGTGGTCCCAGTACAGTATACCATCTTCAAGTTACCGAAGTGATTTCCATCTGAATCATGGTTTAGATAGCCAGTACGCTTGGTTTTTAAACCTTCTCGACAAAGGCAGCATGAGCTTAGCAATTTGTTTGTAATATGGTATTCTTTCTTGAAAATAAATGAAATAACATGAATTATTTTCCTCCCCTATGTGTACGATAACAAAATTGTTGCCTAAAAATAAATAAAAAACCCATAATCTTTCTGTCGCATCCAAACCTCTCAGTGAATGGGATGAAATTACAGCTCTGAAATATATCAAGAACAACGAGTTTAGCTTCTGTTTTCAACCCAAACTCCTCCAGGCTATGAGACTCTCAATGAGTTGTTTCTATTGTGATGGTGACGTTTCTAAGGAACTTCCTACCTCCTTATTGTCATTTTTTTGGTGTTCCCTGGAGAATTCTTTTATCGCAAGGATGTTTCTATGGTTTTTGATGTTTCTAGGCTTTCCTTCTGCTCTGTGATGCTATTTTACAACTTTGGCCACAATTAGCCAAAGGAACCTTGATCATTTCAGGGATGGGGACTTGACACATTGGTGGAATTCTGAATTCGGCATCTAGTTATTTAGAATTTATCTGAAACTACCTGGTTTAAAAAGAACCCAAACCGGAGCAGATTGTACGAGTAGTAAAGATTTCCTTTTTTTGTTATTGATAAAGATTAAAATGAGAGGGTAAGTCAGATCTATGGATTAACATACACACCACCTTACAGGCACCAAATCTATCTGTCTCTTCACTTAGAGATCAAAGGCTCAAGTATAGGGCTAATAATTCAGTACTAGTTTCCGTCTGTATTGGTATTAGTGAGACCCGAGAGGATCCTTCCCTGAAACAGACTGTTCTTTTTTTAATTTTTGCATTGGTTTTTTTTCCTGATACACAGACCACTGCTCTCCCACCTCCATAGAGGTGTATAGGGATCAAGAAAGTCGGGGGACTCATAAAAGTATAGATGCATATCATGAATTGAACCAAAGCTCTTGGGTAAATAAATGGTTTCGATATACATATTAAATTAATAAAGACTTATGTTAGCTCCATTTTAGAGTGGACTGATTAGGTTGCCTTGGTCATTCATTTTAAACTGTAATTTCACAACCTTGTGCTGTTTACTGTTTTCCCGTATGGGTTGTACATAGTGTGGAATCACCTGAGAGGGGGCAGTTCCCCCCGAAACGTTGTTATATGTTTTGTGGTTCTTTCAATAAATCTACGTTTTACCCTCGAGTGCTTACCTTCGCTTTTTGCTGTTTCCTTGTATCATAGATCCATTAAGGTTGTATTCCTTAGAGGAGTGAACCCCCACGTTGGACGAGTGCAGAGGATACCACTGTGAGTTTGTTGTAACCATAGTGTGTGGTATACAATGGAGTTAATGTACGCTTCCTGTGGGCTTAACTCCAGTATTTCGATCCGCCACCCGTTTTTCCTATTCACGGCACGGCACCTGATAATGAAATAAACTTACTTGCTGCGTGAAACAAATGCATTAAACAGAGGCGGTATACTCCACGCTTCCTACCTGCATAAAGCCTTGTTACACACATTGGCTAATTGTCGTACGATGCAGCTGACAATGAGCCAATCGACGATATTCGTAAAAAAATATTAGCATCACCGATTGTCACGAACCACGACCGTCAACTAGCCAGGTAATCCATCCAGTATAAATGTACACATCTGATTGGTTTGCTGCACATGACTAGCATGTACAAACTTTAGGTATTTAACCTGAAGTAATAATTCATGTTAAACCATGAATATTAAATTAAGAATACATTGGCCTAAACAGATAGCAGCATAATAATCAACCTGTAAAGCCAGATTTATTCATTACTTTATTGAACTTAATGTAAAGATTAGTATTTAAAGGAACAATTCTACTTCCGCCTCCTTTCTCCTCTTCCTTATATCTGTTCTTTTTACACCCAGGGTGGGACCTAACCGCTAGGTCTCACACATGGGCTCTTTGTAGTTACACTGATATAACTATCTACTTTAGTGCCGCTCTTCTCCCTCTTCTGGTGTCGCAATGCGTCCAATAGGAAAACAAATTCCTGCAGCACAAATTCCTATTGGCCCTCGGCTCTGATGGAGAAAGGGACGGAGGTGTACCGGAGCAGCGCAGAGTAAGTATAAAAAACCCATCAATACCAAATCACAGATGTAAGAAGAGAGGGGGGAGGAGCTAATTAAAGTGTCCATTATATCCGTTGAATCGTAATATTTATATGTATGTCTAGTGTTGCTTTACCTACCCTTTACTGATGGAAACAGGAATTTTAACTACTCTAAGGAGGGGATGGTTTATGTAAGGGGCCCGCCTCCATTCTGTGGGGGCTCAGTCCACTCCCGTTTACACCTCTGTCCTGTTTTGTTGTAATTAAAAATATATATATTTATATACACGAGAGATAACAGATTATCTGTACTGTAATCTCGAAATTAGCGCGCGTGAGAGTAAATCGATTTTAAAAGTCCTGATATTGGAACATGCTTCCCCAGACCCATTTTCCCAGGTCCCACAGCCATTTACATAAGTTACCGTAATATTTTAGTTGTATTTGACTCGAACGTTTCGAACTATTTTGCCTCCCATAGACTTAAATGTTCCTTTTTTGAACGTTCCGAAACTTTTACAATATTCGAAAGTTTCGAAACGGACGCGATTTTCAATAGTTCGACCATCTCTAAGTTATAACTTGTTATAAGCAGGGTTTCTGCATTTATTACAGTTACGTTTACACGAAATTAGTCAACTCAACTTGCTACTGTGTTTCTGATATCCCTTAATTACCATGTCTCTCTCTAGACTGTTTGAAATCATCTCCCTATGTTCTATTACTGGAGATTGTTTGTGGTGAAATATCGGAAAGCAGATATTCCAATACATCAATAGCGATGTTACTCAGATCTACTTGTTAGGTACATTTGGTAAATCATTTTTTTTGAGGTATCTTTTTGATCTTAGTCACTGGGCAAGCAAACAAACTGAGAATGAAACGGAGAGCCATCTGAACTAAAGGCTGCTCATCAAGCTACCCAGTCAAAAACCTAAACAGCTTATTTCCCAGTACATGGCTTAGTACAAGACTCACATTTAGATGAAATGCTACACTGAAACGAGATCTCCTTACTGAACATTCCTATTTTGTAGTGTCTCCTAAACCCCCCCCAAAATCTTATTGGCCCAAGATCCAATCAGATTTAAGATTGTATTATACCATCAGATTTGGCGTGTGTTTTGGGAAACACTAAAAAAGTGAGATTTCTGAGTTACAGGCTCTTCAAATTTAATTGCATTGATAAAAGATTATCATTCCAATCTCGTTATTTGAACTTTAAATGTTATTTGGTTTCTCCCTGGTCAAACACCTTACCACGAATTGAACAACCGCTACTGGCAATTAGGACATATTAAAACCCCCCCCGTATTGTCCTAGAAACACTCTCCCACCAGTAGAAGAATTATTAGTTATCACAGGAGGGGAAATCGCCTTTTCTTTCTTACAAAGACCTGTAACATTACACAACTCCTCTCCTTTACTAAGGGACCCAGTAAGTTAGGGAGAATTTTCACCACAGCTCCCTTATTTCAATCATGCAAATACGGAAGGTGAGGCTTCCAGATCATATCACATCTGGTTGCTAAAAATAGAGGGGTACAGCCGACATCTACCAGTAGGCAGAGTAAGACACTTGGTCTCGCGTCAGGCAGCACCCATGTACTGGAACAACAAAGGCGCAGATAGGCAGCGTTGGGGGGGGGGAATTCCCCTTACCGGTCAATATTCCCCTATATCGATATTATATGTTCTTAAAATCCTTTTATATGGGTTAGTTAACTTAGTTAGTTTATGAGGCAATGTTTAGACTACTGTACTGTTGTATGCTCACATGTTAAGCACCGTCATAAAATAAAGTTTGATTTGAGAAGGGCATATGGTTATGACAACCACAAGGTTGGTTTGAGAAAAGGGATTTAATTTACATTATTGCTAATTGACTGTCTGAGGAACTGTTTAAATAACCTATTTGACAGAGCTCAAAATTGTAAACTTAAGCCAGCCCATCCCCAACGCACGGCGCGAAAGGGCGGGCAATAAAAATTTGGCTCAGCAGCTAAAACCTAGCAAGGTGCCCCGGAAAGGGGTAAATTACATGGTTGTGGTGTCAAATTAGACATAATAACTTAACATCATTTTATAGCACATTAAGAGCCTTTCGCTGGAATGTTAATGTTTTTTGGGTGAAATCCTTTAAAAGTACCCAGGGTAGGACTTAATCCATTTCATCCTCCATCCTGAGGTATGTCCTCTATCTCCGATTACTTACCCAAGTAATAGTACATCAGGAGATAGTAGACTGTACCCGGGAGTGGGACTTAGGCATTTTAGATCTTCACCCTGGGGATACTTCCAAGTACAGAAGAGGAGGGGAGCAAGGAGTTTTATAGATTATTGTCTTCAAGAAAGACGTTGTGAATCACTAAATTGGTGGGTAGATACTGTAGGATAACCTCCAGTGCCATATTTACAGCCAATCCTATGTTTATCATTTTAATTGGTCCATATAGACTTTTTTTTACATTTCATCTTGCACAGTACTTCATGATTTAGAAAGATCAAGTATACATTTGTTTCCTTACATAATGTTCAGTTTTTGTACATATGTATTTCATAATGTCTTAATTTCTTAATCACAGAACATCTCAACCAATACCAGCCAACCAACCTCTCCTTCTCCTTGTTTTCCTTGATACAATTGAGAGATTAACCGGAGCCTGGGATATTACCCAACATTACTCTGGTGTGAGCCAGAATCTTTGACTCTTGTGGTACTGTACATTGGGCTCTCTCAGCACTTCATCAATATATATCAGTGACCCCAGAATTATCCCAAATTACAGCTGCTGAATAATTACCACGGTTGTGGGTTTTTTGGAGACCAGTCTTTTGTGCCATCCCTCTATCAGCATCGCCCACCTCTTAGGGATCTACCGATAACCCCAGGTTAGTGTTTACTTATTTATACTTTAGTAAGGTTTATAAAAAAAAACATGCTTTTTTACATGATCAGTAACATAATGGTGTTACCATCTGTCCACTCTGCTGCTAATGTTTTCAGTGTGTCCTTACTTGCTGTCAGAAAGCGAATTTCCCACTCCATAGGAATATGACCTCTGTCATGCTCAGAATAATGAGGTGGCAGACAGAGATCACATCTGTTTTCCATTTGGTGTTATTTAGTCAGGCATTTATCATAGGATATGTATAAGGGATTTACCACAGAGAGGTAGTGATTGTTGAATGTTAGATATAAAAAATTTAAAAAAGTATGAAAACAAATTAGAAATTGGTCAAAATGGATTTTCGACACTTTAATAGGTTCAGTGGCTGTCAGAACAAATTTCCACAATTTTAGTTCATCCCTAATCAGAGCCACCATCAGGGGGGGAAAAGGGGGTACTACTCCAGTATGGGGGCCCAACTTGGAAGGGCCCGCGGAGGTACGGAAAAAACCGGGGCAAAAAAAGAAAAATTTTCCCCTCTTACCTGCAATAACTGCGTTTTAAACCACACAGGAGTTTCATTCCTATAAATAGAGACAGGGGGCATGTTCTTGTTTTCCTGGGAGTTCCTAGTGCTGCTGCTCTTGGCCCCTGGTGTACCGTCATTGTTTTTAGTCCGTAAGTGGCTTTACTGTATTATGGGGCATTTTATATATACTGTCAATGTGTATAATGGACTTGTGGGGAATTTTAGTAATACTGGTCAATGTTTTGACGGACTTGGGGGCATTTTTTATATACTGGTCAGCGTTGGCCTGGAATTGGGGCATTTTATGTACACTGGTCAGTGTGGGACCTGGAAATTGGGGGCATTTTTGTTACTGGTCATGTGGACCTGGAATTGGGGGCTTTGTAGTATACTGGTCAGTGTGGACTGTAAATTGGGGGCTTTTTATGTCTACTGGTCAGTGATGGAGCGGGAAATTGGGGGCTTTTATGTATACTTTCAGTGGTTACTGGAAAATGGGGGCTTTTATTATACTGGTCAGTGGTGGACTGGAATTGGGGGATTTTATGTATACTGGTCGTGGGACTGGAAATTGGGGGCATTTTATGTATACTGGTTCAGTGTGGACTGGAAATTGGGGGCATTTTATGTATACTGGTCAGTGTGGACTGGAAATTGGGGGCATTTTATGTATACTGGTCAGTGTGGACTGGAAATTGGGGGCATTTTATGTATACTGGTCAGTGTGGACTGGAACTTGGGGGCATTTTATGGTATACTGGGCAGTTGGGACTGGACATTTGGGACATTTTATATATATTGGTCATGTGTGTACTGGACATTGGGGGCATTTTATATATACAGGTAAGTGTGTGAAATGACCTTGGGGGGGGGACATTTTTATATATACTGGTCAGTGTGTGGACTGGACATTGGGGGCATTTTATTATACTGGTCAGTGTGGACTGGAACATTGGGGGCATTTTATATATACTGTCAATGTGGACTGGAAATTGGGGGCATTTATATATACTGGTCAGTGTGTGTCATGGACATTGGGGGCAGTTTTATGTTAATAACTGGTCAGGTGTGTACATGGACATTGGGGACATTTTAATATACTGGTCAGTGTGTGGACTGGACATTGGGGGCCGTTTATATAATACTGGTCATGTGTGTAAATGGACTCGGTGGCATTTTATATATACTGGTCAGTGTGTTTAATGGACATTGGGGGACTTTTTGTATACTGGTCAGTGTGTGGACTGGACTTGGGGGCATTTTTATATATACTGTCAGTGTGGACTTGTATTGGGGACAGTTTATAATATACAGGTCAATGTGTGTACTGGACCATTGGGGCATTTTATATATCTGGTCGTATGTACTGGACATTGGGACGTTTTATATATACAGAGGGTCAGTGTGCCGACTTGACATTGGGACGTTTTTAATACATTCAGTGTGTCCTGCTTCCATACATTTATATAGACGGTCAGTGTTTTCACTATATTTCGAGGAATTTTAAGATCGTCAGTGAGTTTCTGCTGCACCCAACAAGTTTATATATACGTCAGTGTGTGTTTTCTGGACATGGCATTTCATATGTAGAGGTCTGTGTGCTGTGGGAAATAACATTTGTAATATACATGTTAAGCAAAAAATAATGTTATGTATATTTGTATGCAAAATGTGTCTGTTATATATATATATTCTAGTCTGTGTGTAACGTGTCTGCGTTGTGTTTAGGGGCCCCCCAGAACTGATGGCGGCCCTAATATAATACTAATACCAGAATAATAATAATAATAAAATATAATATATAGATAATAACTCGGGACAGAATAGGGCTGGGCTTATGTGTTTAGTTTGAACGTTTCTGCGAAAGTTTTCAGTAATATTCACTTTAGTTGCTCTTGATAATATATATTTTAGGAAAAATGAAATCAACCCTGTAAATTAAACGAAAAATTCTGTGTATATTATCTACATTTTTATTAAAAAACATAACATACATAATCCCGCTCATGTGAGATTATTAAGCTTTTAAAAAATATCCTCACTTGTGGGCATATTTTAGCTAATATTTTATTTAACTTTGACTATCAGAAGGTGCTTTATACATTCCTGTTGGGAAGCCAGCAGCAAGATCTTGAGGCTATCATTAGTAATGAATGGCAAGTCGCGATGGGGCTAGATGTATTGACATGTATAATTAATGCTGCATAGATCCCTTAGTAAAATAATGATTCGATGCAAAGTATAAAAATGTTAGATAATACCCGAAAGTGCAAATAAACTAACCATAATTATAAATAGAATGTGTTTTTTTAGTAGGCAAGGACAATGGAATTCAGTCATGTTATCTTTTGAAATGAATATCTTGTGTAATCTGTCTTACTATGTAACTTTTAGCAGGCATGAATACTGTAGACCCCAGTTGTCCTTTATATCCTTTGCTTCCTTCATTTTGTTTTTGTCCCGTCAGATATTTATGCTCATGGATCCTGGTGTTTAACTACAGAAATACATTTTCCGTCTTTCTTTCGAACTATCCCCAATCTGTTATCGGAAACAGTGTTTTATATTGAAGCTGCTCAGACACTTTGAAATGGAAATGGGATTGACTGATTTTGTCTGGTGATGATTATGCTTTAATGGCGTTAACACACTGAGAAAGACCTGACAACTGTATAGTAATCCTGTTTGCATTTCATGTGAAGATTTCATGATAATTCTTAATCTATACAAAGAATAGAAATAAACATTTACAAGAACAACAGCTATGGTGATTGTCCTTTTTATTCAGTTCATCATTATATGGAAGATTTAATAATTTTTTTGGAAAAACAAAATGCCAAAGAAAATTGGATTGCGTCTTCTCCTTCTTCTTCCGGCACACATAATGGCATACCTCATATAAGACAACATTCAATGACCTTTGCTCTATCTGTCCCAAAGTGGAGAAATCCCTGTTTTCACAATTATTTTAATCGCCTTAACACCACATAATTGCCGATAACTTCATTTATCTATTTACTGGGACCTTTTTTTTCAAGTATCTATGAAAACAAGTCCGACATGGTATTTAGATCTGAATGACTGGGATTCCCAAAATGTCGGGCATAAGTCCTCTTGGTGATGCTGATTTATCTTTGTTCGATACTTTAGTTTCAGAACATCCTTATCGAGTGTACACCGCAGTCCTATGCAATTGCTCACGCTCTCCATGAACTAATGTTAAATTCTAAATAAAACCATTCCCAAAAAATCGAAAGTTTGGCAAAGAATATTTAACAATTGCAGGTATGTATGTATTAGTTAAA
This sequence comes from Hymenochirus boettgeri, assembly GCA_019447015.1. Classification (NCBI taxonomy): domain Eukaryota; kingdom Metazoa; phylum Chordata; class Amphibia; order Anura; family Pipidae; genus Hymenochirus; species Hymenochirus boettgeri. Next base: position 49,611 of record JAACNH010001946.1, read on the forward strand.
TAAAAATGTAAAGCAAAGAGGATTTTTAGAATATTACAGGGTTATTCTAAAAGTTTTACGTTAAAATGGTGCTAAGTTAAATAGATCTGGAATTGGTGGGGCAGAAGTTAGCACCATTTTAAAACGATAGAACTTTTATGAATCTCCCTGATAATATATAAAAGTTTCTTATCAATTAAAAATGGTTGCTGAGGATTTTGGCCCCACCATCAGGCAGGTATTCTTTTTACATTTGAACGCTACATCTGATTTGGTTGGAGCAAAAATTAGCACCATTTTAAAGAAAAACTTTTATTAAATCTCCCTGATAAGTTTCCAAACATTTTTGCTCATAACTAAAGAGAGAAATAAAGAGATAGTGTTTTGTGGTAGTTTAAGATAAATGGGAACAACAAAATATACAAATGCTCCTTACATGGAATGATATTAAATTTAATCAATTTTTTTTTGTGCATGTTTATTTTGCAATCACAAGTGGTGTTGTCTACTTTGATCAGAACACTTGTAAAATAGGAGAGCAAAGAACAAATTATAGTTCGTACAAGAATCTACAACTATCTAATACTATCTTATGGATGCGTCCCAATATAACATCTATAGGGGTAGGTACAAAAACCGGGGCACTATCCAAAGTCCTAATATTACTATCAATAGCATATGGTGAAAACACATGAACACTATAACGGTACCTAATATATACTATCATAGGGATAGGGTGAAACACGGGACACTATCCAGGTGACCTAATATATACTTACAAAGGGATAGGGTTAAACACAGGGGCATTATCCAGGTATCTTAATAATACTATCAATAGGATCGGTGAAAACAAAAAGGGGACACTATGCAGGTCCCTAATCTACACTATCAATATGGATAGGGTGAAACACGGGACACTATCCAGTACCTAATATACACTACTCATAGGGATAGGTAAAACATGGGGACACTATCCAGGTACATAATATATACTCTCAATATGGATAGGGTGCACACAGGGACACTATCCAGGTAACCTAATATATACTATCAATAGGGATGGGGTGAAACACGGGGAACTATGCAGGTACCTACATACACTATCAATAGGATAGGGTGAAACACGGGGACACTATCCAGTACCTATATACACTATCAGTAAGGGATGGGTCAAACCCCCACAATGGGGACACTATCAAGGTACATAATATATACTATATCAAATGGATAGGGTGAAATACGGGGACACTATCCAGGTACCATAAATATACTTCACATAGGGATGGGGTTAACCACGGGGCACTTGCAGGACCTAATATACCTATAAATCGGATAGGGTGAACACGGGGACACTATCCAGGTACCTATATATACGATCAATAGGGATAAAGGGTGAAACACGGGGACACTATCCAGGTAACCGCTGATATACTATCAGTAGGGATAGGGTAAAACTGGGGACACTATCCATGTACCTAATATATACTATCAATATGGATAGTGTGAAACACAGGACACAACCAGTACCTAATATAACACCATCAATAGGGAATAGGTGAAAACGGTGACAGACTATCCGGTCCTACTACATATACTATCAATAGGGATAAGGGTGAACACGGGACACTATCCAGGTACCTAATATATACTATCATTAGGGATTGGGTAAAACCTGGGGCACTATCCGGCCCTAATATATCTATCAATAT
>JAACNH010001947.1:0-51264 GCA_019447015.1 Hymenochirus boettgeri
TCTCTCTATCTATCTCTCTATCTCTCTATCTATCTATCTATCTATCTATCTATCTATCTATCTATCTCTCTCTCTCTCTCTTTCTCTCTATCTATCCATCCATCTATCTATCTATCTATCTATCTATCTATCTATCTACCCCCTAAAAATACCAATAAGCTATATAATATGACTTCAGTAAATTGTATTAAAATAAATTTAAGCCTGTTAAGAACTGGATGAAGTATCTGTGTGTATGTGCAATGTGAGACCACACCTCCTGACCTCAGTCACATGCTTCCTTGCTTTATCTGTCCTGTAAAAGGATTGGCTAGAGATTATTAATGGGTGTGACCAACTGTAACAAGTTTCTGCCATAGCTAAGGACTGAGCATGTGCAGAACATAATGGTCGTTGACCAGACTGTGTGATATTAGAATGCTGTGATGTTAAGCACTAACCATATATTATTTAGGTAAATTTCCCAGCATCCATATCAAAATGAGAGGTAAGACACAGATTACTGGCTTTATATCAAGGTGTTCTGCCTTCTGGTTCAGTGTTGTTCTGTGGCTTTAGTTGTCCTTTAACTATAACAGAAACTGGACAGCCTAATCTAAAATGCAGGGAGAAGTTACAGCGTGTGTATTAAAGTACAACACAATCATCCGAGGTTGCATATCGGCCGGAAAAAATATAATGCTCATCAGTTTACTAAAATAGGGACCAAATGTAATAACTTAGTCTGCAGGAAGGGGTTAATGCATATGGAGTTGAATCCAACAATATGAAGGCAACCTGATTAGCACTATCATGAGAAAATAGCCTCATGGGCAAGGTTCTATCTCTAAGGATATAAATATTGTAATTAAATAACTATACATATATATTATTACACCTGCAGGAACAGAAATTACAATATTACCATTAAATGTATTTTCTTTTTAAAGTCATAAATGTGCATCCAACAATTATTGTTATAGCTGTATTTAATATACGGTAATTGTAAAATACATGCCTTTCAAAAACAACCTACAGGCACATGTATTTAAACTCACCCTCTTCCACAGTAATATGACCTTGTATTGCTGGGCAGAACACCTTGAATGTTCTCTCAACAGTGCAGTGTTTCAGAATGTTCTTAACACCTAATAAATAAATAATTGTGTGAATGAAAAGAAAAGCAAACTAAGAAGAAGCCACACTATAATCTTTGGAATGCAATTTAGCATCTTTATAAAGAACAGTTGGCATCTTACTTTGGAAAATGCTTAAATACGGAGACTCTTGCCAAGAAACCAAGGAAACAAAGTAAGACAAGGCTGTTAAAGTGTCTGGGAACACGTGTGCTTGCTTGCAGGAGGCCATTTTCCAATAACTTTCCATAAAAAAAAAAGAATGTGGCTTGCCAATTGTCTATAAATTTACAGCCACCCATAAAGATTAAGTTTATTTTTGCTTCTCTATGAAAACATTTTTACTGGTAAAATGTTTAAGCCTCAGCTGCCTGACCAGATCCTTAACTAGGTTGGCTGATCTTCGGATGGCTGGAAAGCCCTTAAAGGGCAACTCCAGCCCTAAAATGAAAACTTACATGCAGGTAAATCATCCCCCAAAACCCTAAATGGTAATAGTTTGAAATGTGAAATATATAAGTCTAACCTGAAATCCTGCACAATGTCCTGTTTCCCCTGTTTCTACTTCCTGGTTCTTCCAGTTTGCAACTATCAGTTATGGATTTGACAGTTGACATCACAGCCAATGACTGAATGTTAATCCCCTGCCTGCCTCTTCTGAACATGCCCAGGCTCAGTACAGGCTCAGTACAAGTTTCTAAATTGCTCAGTTTCCATGACGCATCTAGAAGCATAGCGGGCATGCAGTAATGAATTCATAGGACAAAGTATGATATATTAACATATTTTAAAGAGGCCATTCTTTCTAAAAGATGTTTTTTTGAGGGTGGAGTTGTCCTTTAACTGCCTGAGATATTTTTAGTTAGTCACTAATACACTTGGTAAAAACCCTATTTTTTTTTGCATTCCATTAAGCCTGTTGTTGTTAGCCTAGTTCTCTGAGATACCCTTACAGACCAGGCAAGCCATCAACATGAGGGAGCAGTACTGCTGAAGAGGAAGGAACGTGGTTTGGTGCCTGGGGACTTGGGTCATTAAAGTAAGATGGTGTATTTTATTGTATGTTTATAAATAAACATTTTTAGAACTTTCAACCATGAAAGGAGCAGTATATTCCTCTTGGGGTCCTTATAACTTAATTTGTGAGTCATTCCTGCTTACCAGCTGGAGTTTTATGACTAGGGGGCCTATTTATAAATGGCTGTTAATACCGCCCCAAAATTAACACCGCACATCGATGCGTCGAAAATAATGCTATTCGCCATATTTATAAAGGCGAAGCACATCGCCGCAAAAAACGTTACTGTGGCGATGTGCAGAGGTAGTTTGAACTCCCTTCGCGGCGATACTGTACTTAGCGCTAATAACTGTATCGCTGCGAAGGGAGTTGAAACCCGATGAACAGAGCAGGGGGCTGCATGACCCCTTCTGAGCAGCCCCACGCCCCATACTTTCTCGGGGAGGGGAAGAGAAGGGCCCGCTGGGGGGGTGGAGGGACCCTCCAGCGGGGGCACTGATAAGTGCCTTTTGGGGCTTAGGGTGGTCCTGCAGCTCGAACCGGGACCCCTCTTCCCCGGCCCTTTCAGGGCCCTTGCAGCACTTACAAGTGCCCTTGCAGCCCTGAGAAAGGCCTTTGGGGTTTAAGGGGTCCCACAGCTTGAATCGGACCCCCCTCCCCGGCCCTATCAAGTCCTTTGCGGCACTTACAAGTGCTCTTGCGAGCCTGAGAAGGGCCTTTGGGGCTTAAGGGGTTCAGCAGCTCGAACCGGTACCCCCATCCCCAGCCCTTGCAAGAGCCCTTGCGGCACTGATAAGTGCCTTTGTTGGGGGTCCCGCAGCTCGAACCGGGACCCGCATCGGCTCTTAAAAGAGTCCTTGGGCGGCGCCTTCTTTCTTCCATACAAATATGATTGGGCACTGAGAAGGGCCTTAGGGGCTTAAGGGGCCCCGCAGCTCAAACTGGGAACCCCCTCCATGGCCCTATCAGGGCCTTTGTAGCACTTACAAGTGCCCTTGCAGCCCTGAGAAGGGCCTTTGGTGCTTAAGGGGTCCCGCAGCTCGAACCGGGACCCCCTCCTCAGCCCTTGTAAGGGCCATTGTGGCAGTGATAAGTGCTTTTGTTGGGGGACTCGCAGCTCGAACCGGAACCCCCATCAGCTCTTAAAAGAGTCCTTGGGTGGCATCTTCTTTTTTCCATCCAGCGACACCAGCTCCGCAGAGGCCACCAACCTCGAGAGGTACCACTGTGGCCGCCAGGGGTACCCCCGGCACCGGTGGCCACAACAAGGCCGACGTTGCCGGTGTCTTGATCCGACATCTTCTTTCTTCACAGCTGGTGACACCTGCACCACTGTCACCGATGTCAGACGGGCTCACTTCAGCTGCCATTGAGACCACTGGCACCGCCAGCTTCTGCGGAGCCGATGTTTCCAGCCTCCAGGGGCGTAACTAGAGGGGACCTGGGGGAGCAACTGCAAGGGGGTGCAGGAGCCAAGGGGGCCCCATCTTCTTATTTTTCCTATGACAGATATAGCCTTCTCCAAGAAAACCACTGTGGATAAAGTACGGATAATGGCCCCATCCTAGTTACACCACTGCCAGCCTCTTCTTTCTTCTCTTCTTTCTTCTGCCTTCTGCCATCTACTGCGATGGCTTCTGAGCTCCACAGAGGATTGCAGCTCTTTATATAGGTTTGCAGAAAGTCCTAATCGGATTTTGATTGGTCAATTACTCAATGCTTGGTATCACATGGTTTACAGTACCCAATCATATTTCAGAACCCTTAAGCCCCAAAGGGCTCTTGTCAGAGCTGCAAAGGCCCTGATAGGGCTGGGGAGGGGGGGCCCCGGTTCGAGCCGGGGGACCCCCTAATCCCCAAAAGGCTCTTGTGAGAGCCCCCGCGGGAAGTTCACTCCAATCCCTCCCAGTGGGTCCCTCCCTTCCTCTCCTCGCGAGAGCATGGGTCTGGGAGGGGCTTCTGGGAAGGGGTGACTCGGGGGTTGCCGCCGCGGGGGGCGAAGGTGGGGTGGCCATATGCCCCCGCCGCGCAACTCTGGTGCCTCCTGTGGCCGGTGCGACCACCTGTCGCTGGTTGGGCATACCCCCCCGCCCGACCCCCGGCGATCCCGCCTGTTTTCACCACCTTCAAGGTGGCGAAGTGAAACGTAAACACCCATTTATAAATATGCCCCTTGAATTATGAGGTATTGGATTTATAAAAAGTACTTGTTTCAATTACCTATCCAATAATATAGACCTGTTGAATGTATATGGCAGTATATCTGTTATATTGAGTTAAGCTCTTGAAGACATTTAGCTAGTCATCCAACTGGCTTTCTCATTCTGAATTGAGAAAGCCAGTCGGATGACTAGCGAAACTTCTTCAAGAACTAAACAAGTCTAGTTGATCTAATTGAATACAACAGATATACCATGACCTGGATGAATGAGAACCTTCACAAGCATAAATGGCAGTATATGTATATGCCACTTTTATACACAGCCTTGCCTGTAATATTGTATGTAACATCCACGTGATCAGTAGATACATGTACAGATATACTGGTGTATAAGAAATATTATTTTTGTGTAATAAGACAAACATGATATAACATAGCAGAGACAAACATGATATAACATATATATTTATATGGGCGTTAATGTCGCAATGCAGGGATAATACACAACTGGTGTTCAAAATACACTCAGGATCAAAAGCCATTTAAAAGGAATCTAAACATTGTTGGGCTAGAAATGTCTTTTCTGCTGTAAGGACCAGGCTTGGGAGACAAGCCACTAACTGGTTCCTTCCTGTCAACATCCCCCAGCATAATCATGTTTTATGACAACAATTCCAGTAGCATATCATTGAGGAACAGGAGTCTTTTCTGTATGGCATTTAAAATGCATTCATATTGTACAGTACAGCATTAGAATCAGAACTCATTTCACCAGAGAAGGAAAATTCTCTAGAGAGACACCCCTGAGCAAGGGACCCAACTACTAGTGAATTTCTAAATATTGACTGATGTTTAAAGGGCATGTACAACCCACCACTAAATCTATACTTACCTTCCCGACCCACCCCAAACCTCAAGACCATCATATTTACCTTCCCACAGCCCCTTAAGAACTTGAACTTATATATATAATTTTTTGCCTCATACTTTCCCTGGTGTCAGCCATGATGAAATGTTGGTTGTGACACTTTTTCTTCTGACCGGCAGACTTCCAATTAGTTTATTGATCATAGTATTTTGGCCTGGAAGATATATGTACAAAATTGTAAGGTGTGCACCAGGCCTTAATCTTCAACAACCGGTACCACCCTAATCAGCACTTTGCATCTCAGTGATAGCAGAAGAAAGAAGACTTTGGAATCAAGAGGTTGGAGACAGAGGGGGGTCCTGGTTCGAGCTGCAGGACCCCTTAAGCTCCAAAGGGCACTTTTCAGTGCCACAAGGGCACTTCTAAGTGCCGGGGGGTCCTGGTTTTGATCTGTGGGACCCCTTAAGCCCCAAAAGGCCCTTCCCAGGGACACAATGGTTCTTCTAGGGACTTGGGAGGGGGTCCTGGGTTGAGCAGTGAAAACCCCGAATATCCGGCCGAGGGATTTTCAGCCATTCGAGGGATTACCTCGAGCGGCCAAATTTGAGAATTTGAAAATGTCCCGCGTATGCGCTGTCATTTTTTTGCTGTTAATCCCGTAGGGATGTGTTCCCCAGAACATTTCCCCGGTCCCAGAGGCATTTACAGTAAGTTACCATTGCTATATTCACTGTATTTAATACGAACTTTTCAAACTATTTTCCCCCCATTGACTTTAATAGGTTAGTTTTCGAACTACTGAACCTCTGAACTTTAACTGTTCAGAGGCTTGGAAGATCAAAAACAAACTTCATGAAGTTCGGGCATCTCTACACATGAGCAGATTTTTTGGGGGATTCCAACCAATATTTCCATGTATCTGTCAATTAGCCAAAAAAAATCTTTAGTGTTTTTTGCAGGTGATGATTAGACAAATGGACGATCAGGTATGCATTTAAATCATAGCCGATCATGCAATCCCCTATGGAGCAAACTGCTGGGCAAAGCTAATTTTGCTGTGAATGACAGCGATATGTCCAGACTGGTACACACTATACAATTCTTAGTCCTGGCCGAACGTGAGGGGTTGGTCGGGACAAAGAATTTTATAGAGTGTACCAGCTCATTCCTTATTGATCTGCAGCATGTGGCTGACTTACATTTTTGTTTTGGAATACTGTTACAGGGTTGCTAGTGAGAGGAACAAATGCTCCAAGATGAGTCATAGTTCCTTTACCTCCCGTTCTTCTATAAATGCAATAAAGGAATAGTTCACTTTCTCAGAGATCTGTTCCTTTAAGACACTGGTGTCTTCAAATCCCACCACAGCCAAACTTTTTTTGGCTGTGGTGGGATTTGTATGGAAGAACAAAAGTGTCCATAGCAAGTTTCCAATTCTTCCAGATGTCTACCAACAAAACATTATTATAATTCCAATGGATGACGCCTTTCCAGTTCAATGTGTGTGTATTTATCTATATATATTATACAAATCACAGCAGCAGACCTGGTAGATTATTGTGTTGTTGTGACGCGTACAAAGAATACAACTGTGATACACATAAAAAGGGACATAATATTGTTTTTGCATTTCTTCCTGAATTATCCATAAAGGTTGCCCAAGTAGTATTTTATTGCGCTAAGTGCCTGTTCAGATGATAAATGATGTGTAGACATAGTGAAGACTATAGGGGCTGGGAGATTCAAATTTATGGCTGAGCAGGTTTTGCACTGACCGCCTATATGTGTGTGTGTAGAGCATTTCTGCTGACATTTCCTGCTGATTAATCACTTGCCACACATCTCAGTTAGGAACAATATGCCAACATTGCTGTCAGATAAGTGTGCAAATTTGTATTGGTCTTAAGCAAACCTTGTACACAGCAACAAAACTTAGACTAATGGCTTGTTCAGTATAAAGCTAGCAATTTTCTGCCAGAATGGTTTTACGGCCGCTAACACTTGGGTTAATAATCAACTATAGGTTTTATTCCACACAGAAAATTAAATATATATAACAATAACAATGCACTATATGGCATGTAGACATGTAGGACTATTTCTTCATGTTGATTTATACATTATGACGGTAGCAATATAAACATATACATGTGGTAATAAAGCTCCCCAGTCTTGTTTTTCAGGGTGTTAAATGGTTTCAGGTAGCAGCATAAAGGACTTTAATTTTCGTAGTCAATTTGCAAATTCCAGGTTTGAGTATTAATTACAGCACAGTGAGCGGCCTTTTTCTCTCTGAGCTAAACATGGTTGACATTCCAGTAGCACAATATGCAAATATGAAACATGTGGCTACTTTGGCTTTTTCCTGGCATAGCAAAGTTTCACTGGTGAGATTGGATTTTCCCAATGGGACAAAGCCTTACAAAAAATATATTTAATATTTGTTTTAATGGCTATTTTACAGTGTTTAATGTTTGTTTTTTTCAATAAAAAATCAAATATATTACTACAGGGTAGGATTAAAGGGAATGTTCAGTGGAAAATATAATTATTTTAAAAATTATTAGTTTGTATTATGCATACCTAGTTATTATACATATTCTCTACCATTCTGAAAATTCAGTTTAATTTATACTCCTTGCTGTTCCCGGCTGAAATTAGTGAGCTGCCATTTCAGGTTCTAACAGTCCTTCTTCTTCCCAGAATGCACCACTACCTTGGAATGTTCCTAACAGTAATTTATACTGTTTGGCTGTTGGATGGGTGAAACATGCTCAGATCTCTACTGAGCAACTGAATCAACCCAGGGGCTGGTTCAAGGGCAGGAAGTCAGTATTTCGGAAGCATTTATTTTTACACTGACAAAATGATGAATGGGCAGGTTAAGGTTATTGGGATCGAGAAATACTGCTCTTTTTTCTTAAAAGTATATGTATTTATACTGAACTTCCCCTTGTTCTTGTAAATAAGACATTAAAATGGAACTGTTTATATGAACATGTTTATTTTATTATATGAGCATGTAAAGTACCATCTTTATTAAGAATCTAAAATATATTGCAGGCAGATAGCTGATTACAATAGACAAAAAAGGTCAGTTTTTTTTAAAATGGGAATGCTGGGACATATGCATTGGCCTGCCAATAGATGTCTGAGGATAATCTGCTCAGACAGTCTCCAGTGATTAATGTGCACCCACAAAACGGCATAGATGTTAAACATGTTTATAATGCATGTTACTAAACCTTTAGACAGTGATAAAGTTTTAAGGCTGAACCTTGCATGCGTTACTTTCCAGAGCTGGTCTTAGCACTACATCAAATCACATTTGCCTTTATCTGCATTGGGATCCTATAATTAAAACCATAGTTCATATGTTGCCAGTTACTTTGAAGTGGAAATCAGCAGAGATACATTAGTACCACTGTTTTGATCTATTTTGGTATTAGTGAAATAATGTAAAGGTTTTTAAAAACTGCAAGAAGGGATCATATTAAACTGTAATTCCTAAATGCATACTTCCAAGCTCAGATCACCTTTGTGGGTCCTAGTGACCTAAGTTTATTTGTTAAATGACAGCTTCACAATAAGGAACAGATGAATTGTTCTGGAATAATAGCCTTGCCTTGCCAAGCCTACTGAACAAACTAAATCTGTCACTCAGATGGAAAATACTGACAGACAAATTTATTACCTTTCATGCTCTCATACAACAACTCAATTTCCATTACTCCCATCGGTAGCAGCGCTGACAGCCCAATACTGTCCAACAGAAGAAAGAAAGAGCTAAGATATTATTAACCTGTTCCGAGGCAGGTAACAGAAGGCACACTACTAAAGTAAACAGGGTTGGCTATTTATGGCATATTGGCATATCTGAGAGATATGTTAACCATATATCATATGCATACTCATTTAAGTTGACCTTCTATCCATTTAATATTTGTTAAAGGGGAACTGTGTTATTCAAACATGTTAAATTAAAAGCTTTTAGTCGTAACTTCAAAATTTACAAAAATCACATCTCTAGTAAAATTTGTGAGACGTTATTGCTTGAATATTACTTCATAAAAACGTCCTACTTGAATACTACTTGTTTTCAGCAGCTTGTAGCATGTGACCAGATTTTAGTCATGTGATCAGCCTCTGCCTGCATTAAAAGGCCGTCTCCTAACATTCCTGCAATGTTCCCCATTTTGGCTCATTCAGTTTGTGAATAAAAGTCATTCAAATCGCAAAACAAATATCTTGGAACATTACAGGAATGTTCAGGTGAAACAACTCATAAGTTCTAGTATGCTAGGGCAGATATTCTATGTATGGAACTTTCCCAATTTGATAACATTGGGATTGCATGGGAAACCAACAGAAGTCCAATTTTTTTTTTTTTTGCAAAATCAGCTGGCAAGTGCACATTTTTTTAAAAATGTTTAAAATTTGTCAGCCATGAATATTGGCTTTTCCCTTTAATAAACAACAGATTTTTTTGTTATATTGTTTTTTTTAAAAAAAATCAACTGTCATTTGATACTTTTATATCTCTTTGTATAAAGCAATTTGGTTTGTGTGTGTGTGTGTGTGGGGGGGGGGGGGGGTTAGCCCATAGGAAGGTGTTAAAATTGAAATCAGGCATTAGCAATTGTCCCACCTGAAGAAGCTTTGTGGCTTCAGTCCAAATAAAGTTTTACTTGCATTTCATCCCCTGGTGTGTGTTCCTGTTTGGGAATTGTTATCAGTGTAGAGAAGCCGCTGTGCACTAATGAGAAGCCTCTTTATTTTAACTCCTTGATTGGTGTGACATACGGTAATGTGCAATCACAATGTACTGTATCCATGAAACCTTTATCAGCACCTTCTCACTTACTATTCAAAGTGCAGAACTGACATACGGAAGGAAAGAGTTAAAAGGAGAACTACAGGAGAAATGAACAACCCCTCCCCTTTCCTTTAGTTGTACCCTGGGTGTCAAAAAGATGGATTGAATATCTTATTTCAGAGACAATTAATCACACTTTTAAACAGCATTATGTACTGCAAATGGCTCAGTGAAACCAGGATTGGTTCAATAGATTGGATAAAGAGTCAGTTTGCACCCCACTATTTTACACCCTTAGGGATGTCCTTAGGAATAACAGTCAATGGGCTTAAAAATGTTATCCTGTTCTTGAAAATATTTCACCTCGTTTCAGATCATTGACTCAAATCATCATCATGTCATGAGCTGTCACACTGATCCCTCCAGCGATTTAGATGACCATGTGATTCTGGATATTGTTAGGTTACTTGCTCTAATAAACTCAGTCCCTTGCCTGTGATATGAACACTGTCTTTATTAGGTAGTGGAGGATTATATATGACAACTGAGTAGGTCTACTACCTTCTCTTGGCTTTTTAAAAGGAACCTGAGACTCATAACATCTTGCTGATCTCATAAGGAATTTCATGCAGTTAGTTTTCAGACTTGCAGAGAGATGAACTCCCTATGGCCAGGCAAATCTAACCCTTTGTTTGTATTGTTTCTAATAGTTACAGTATTAACATAAGGTAAATGTATAATATTTTTATAAAAAATATAAAATCTTTGGTTCACAACTGAACATGAATTAGATCATGTTTCAGAGGCATGAAGGGCCTGTAAATGACTTATTTTATATATTAGACGTTTGTCTAATCTATCTACGAACCACCTAGCCACCTAACTTAAAAAATAGGAATGGGCCAGATGGGAACTTTTCAAGATAAGAACCACTGCTTGTAAAAAGCAGTCATTAGACATTAGATGGATTAAATGCTTTTCTATAGACCACCTTAAACTGATTTGTTTGAATTTGGCCAATCGCTTTGGCTTCAATATGCCAAGCATTTGGCCATGACAACAGATCAGGTTTGCCTGTGTGTACTAACGCTAACATGGAGGAAAAGAAACAGCAGTAAACCATGTAAGCCCAGGAAACGGGCATTGGAGTATTACTAAATGGATTATAACTATTGGGCTCAGCTTTATCTATTTCTGTACTGGAATAATTCAGACAGAAACATCAGAGAATCCAGGCGGGATGTGAAATAAAAGTGCAGATGAGGTTTGGTGGAATTACTGTATGATACACATAATTAGGAATGAAAAGGTGCTGTTAATAAGCCATTTGGTCACATTAGAAGCACTATGGTGCTACATTTTCAAGGATCTTGGTGTGCAAATCCATCACTTCAGCTCCATTTACAACCATTGAGCTGTACAATATCATGCGATATAGCGAAATGGTATTGTATAGGTGATTGTGCAATTATGGTCGTGAAATAGCAACACCACACCTTTAAAAATATGGTCCCAGGTGACAGAGACCTGCACAGAAGATAAAGGTAATATTTTCCTTCCCTCTAGAGCAGCTTTGCTGGTACAGTGTTTTTCCTTACAAAAGGACCGGAGGGGGTAACTTATCTTTCTGGACACAACTTTGACACTTTTACCAAATATAATACAGAACAATTATTTTAATTTATTGTTTACACTGTAGAAATGTTAGCAGTAGAACCAAGAATTTTTACGCTTGGAAAGTTTCTGTTTCATGAACCCTACTCTGCATTCACCCATCAACACAGAGGAAATGATTCATATTTAGTTACAGTTGCAAGGGGAGAATAAGAAATAATAAACCTAAATAGTAAAGAGAAACAGGACGTAAGTGTAAAAAGAGTGAGAAATGAAGATATAAAACTGAAGTGGATCCCTGGTTTTATATTTCCTGGTGGGGCCCAACATCTCAAACCAACACTACATTTACTTGGACTGTTAGTGTCCACTACTGATACTGAAAATGTCAATTAATGATAGTGATGGACCTTTCAGCTAAGACTGTGGATTTTATTATTCATAAATATTAAGAAATGGGTGGGTCTTGTGTCTCAGCTTCCCTGTGTGGAAATGGATTTCAATGGCAATATCATAAAGATGAAGACACATTTTTATTTAGAGAATATAGACATTAGTGGTGCAGCTACAAACCTTAGGACCCCAATGCAGATCTTTACAGTCAAAACACAAGACTCAACGGCCCTTAAATTAGCAAACCCTTTGCATCAGGGCCCAGACAACCTCTGCCACCCTGTGAACCAATATATTAAAAGTCCCTATAATAGCATTCACATCATCCATCAAATGGGGTTAAAAGAATAAATCATCCCACTTTTCAGTGGCATAACTAGAAAGAATGGGTGAGCGTATATTTGAATAGAAAATGTTAAAAGCCTCACATGTCCCCGAGTCCATTAAAGTGTCAAAATAAACAGTAGATTGATATTTTGCTTATCATGTCTCTTCATTATGCAGTGAGATGTGTGAACCCTACTCTATGTAGCCATACCAAAGCTTTCTACACCTCTTTCCTGGTATAATTCATGTTAAGCCACAGATGTGAAATCTATACCTACAATAGCCTAATGAAGCATACGTTCTGTGAATTATGACATGAATACCAAAGAAAAAAAGAAGGTTAAAAGGATATTTAAGCACCAAAACTTTCAGACAGCAACATACCCAATCCCCACAGTGAAAATAACAGGGCATGTAGAGATTTAGATGGTTTAGGGGTTTTTGTGTGAGCTGGAAATAAAATTTACAGTTTCCACAATTCTGATCAATCATCAATATTTAGAAGTGGTTCAGTTCACACTTCATTAAATACAGGTATAGATGTGGAATTCCAGGCTTGCCCCTAAGGACACAGTTCTACAATCATATATCTTTCACCATTGCTGTTACTATTCTATGGAAGTGCTAGACCAGCACTTTAATTTTTGCTCTTTGTATTACTTGCACTACCCTTGTATGTAACATGTATGTTTTCCTTATGTATATTAATTAAACTGTAAAGCGCCACAGAAGATGTTGGCCCTATATGAATCCACAATGATAATAATGGTAATATTAATAATAAAGTTAATAAACAACAACAGCTGCAAAATATTGGTTGATCCCCCTCCTCAAACCTTTTATACTATCTTATTAACATCTGCCCAGGAGCAAGTAACCCGGTAAGCTTCTCATGCAATTTAAATCAATGAGCAAATATCAAATAATCTCATTAGCAACTAAATCATAGCAAATACTACTGAATCTTAAATTTCCACACACCTCTAGGCAATCATTTCCTTGAAGGATGGGTTATGGGTGGACGGCCACGGCGGGCAGCTGTTAAAAGTCCAAACCTGACCCCAATAATTTAACTAGTGTGATCTGTCACCAATGGAAGTAATGGTAGTAGATGTTGTGATGACAGAAACAGATTTCTTACCAAGCTATTTTGAAAAAGATTTTGTCTGTTTTCGTATGGCAGATTTTGATCTGGTTTGTCAAGGAATTAAGCTAGCCACACACAAATCAATCTGTGTTTCATCAATTTACAATTTGATCAACTTGTTAGTAGGGCCCCATCTACCATGAGGCAGAGTGAGACATTTGTCTCATTCGGCACCCCTGCACTGAATAATAAAATGGGGGGGGGGTCCTTGACCAGCACAAGATGCGCATGTGCGAACACATGAAGTGTGAGCGCTGCCCGCATGGCTCCCATATATAACAGTGTGTATGTGCTTTGTCTGGCCACACCTTACTTCAGACACATGCTCCCCTGTCTAAAATGGACTGTAACAGAATTGGCTAGACTAGAGATTACTATTAGGCATGACCTGCTTAAACAAGTTTCAGGCAGCAAAAACCCTAGAAGGATTTTTATTTTTTTAAGTAACACCATTCTAGGTGACCACAGGGGTCGCCATTAGCAAAAGGTTGCAGTTTGCTTTATGGTAGGGGCACCCCTGGCTTTGTGCTTTCATAACAAGTGTCCCTGCTTGTTAATAAGATTGAACAAAAATCCATCAAAAATTCTCATAAACCTGTCAGATACTTCTGGGATATTCCATTAGATACAATTTTCTGACCTGACCAATCAAAATGTAATCAATTCTACACTTGAGTCGATATCAATAACTTTCGGACAATCAAATTCAAAAAAGGATTTTTAAAATTTTAAATAATCAAATACACTGATCGATCAAAAATAAATTGAACCATGTATGGCTATCTTTAGAGAATATCATATCTTTACAGAGATAAGAAATGTCCTTAAAGTGTATGTATACTGAAAAAATGGGTTTGCCTCATCTTAATCTATAACTAAATACATGTAAGTAGCACTTACTCTGAAGTGTGTGTGTTGCTACATGCCTTCAATAGAATACTGGTTTTGTTCAGGCTCTGACCACTGACATGACTATTTTCCTACATACCAACTGTCAAAACTGCATACAACACACAGCACACCAACTATCAAACCATTCCAACTACAGCAAAACTGCTTACAGAAATGCTAAAACGTAAGATGTTTCAGATTGGATATCTAATGAAATAGGGGGCAGATCAATAAAAAAAAAGGGCACAGTGATAGTTGGGATTAATTATAGTCTCCACTAATGGGCAATTTAAAAAAACATTTTTTCCAGTGTACATACCCTTTGAGGAGGTAAAATTCTGTATGTTAGGAAACCCGGGATATATCCAACATTTTTGAGTTGCAAACTTACCTTCCAAGATCCCACGATTTATTGAACACCTTTGCGAGTTTCAGTACATTGCGGGATCTTGACAAGGTAAGCTGTGCTGCATGTGCTGCTCTTACACCTCCATTTAATTTAGGAACGTTCATGCCGCTAGAAAACGCAAAACTTAACTTGTATTGTATAGATTGGGCTGCACAAAGCCCAACACCACAGTGTAAGCCAGTGTAAAACCCACATTAACCCAATAACACATTGCGTGGTATGATTGTATTTTTTTTTTAAATTTTAACACAACTAGTTAGTTGTTAAAATGGATTAACTAGACATTTGCTATGCAGTTTATTCTACCCTAAAAATCCAGTTGTTAAGTTAAGAAAATATTTTTCACTCCAGAGCCTTGAAAAATTACTTTTGCGTTATCTGGATTTAGTATGCAAAGTGACAAAAGAATATCATTTGGACTCACCTTGTTGACTTTTCTTCCACAAAAATCAATATAAACCTATTATACGGTCTGGCTCCATTTTGTTTGAATGCACACATTGTTTTGTTCCTTGAGGAATTACACTTCATTGGCCCCTATTTCAGTTCCTAATTAGAAAGTAGGATACAGCTCTGTAAATTTCCTATGGGATGCTCATTATTTACTCCATATGAACTGGATTTAATCAGGTGTATTTGTCACTATAACAAAGCTATTGTGCTGTTTATCTTGTTGGAAGTGAAAAGTTTTTTAATGATCTGTCACAGCCCTCTGCTTGAATGAAACTGCAAGCAGGGGGACAGACGGGCAGCCGCATCCATGATTGGCTGAGAGTAAGCCAATCATGGACGTGGCTTCCGGCAATACAGAACACCGGGGGGAAAGAGGCAGTGTACAGTTCGACTTCCATTTTTGACAAACTACTATAGCGGTTGGGGGTGGGAGGGGGAGCCCTACACTAGAGCAAATGTATTTGGAGATATGGGGAGGGAGAGAGAAACAGGAGTGAGAGGAAGCGGGGGAAGGGCTTCTCTGCGCATGTCATATTTCTCCCGGAGGAGAAACAGGAGGCAGACACAGTATGGGACACAGGCAGGCTCCTGCTCTTTACTTTGAAGAGCCATTGCAGGGTAGCCATTTGGAGCAGGGATGTAAGGTAAGGATTTTACTACACTACACAGTGGGGCCAGTAGTGGGGGTGGACATGCCCTTTAAATCTTCTTTATGAGCATTTTCTTTCACAGGTGGTAGAAGTTCCTACTAGACAGGATGCGTTGTTGGATCTGGTGATATCTAAGAACCCTGAGCTCATTTTGGAGATGAAGGTAATGGGAAGCTTAGGGAATAGTGACCATGATATAGTGTCATTTAATATAGGTTGCAAAAAACAAAAGTGCACTGGGTTAACAAAAAACTTTTAACTTTAGGAAAGCTAATTTTATGTTGTTAAAGGAATCACTCTTGCTTATAGACAGGGGGATTTGTTCCTAGGTAAAGATACAGAGCAGAATGGGTATTAAACTATTACATTTCTAAATGTAGGGAACCTTTAGGGAACAAGTGTAAAAAAATAGTAGGTCCTCTCCTGCCTGGCTTAATGCTCAAGTAAAAAGGGAAATGTAAAAAAAGAGAAAAAGGGAGGGAACAGAACAGTCTTACAGGGGGTATACAATCTGTAATAAGGAGTGCAAGAAAGCAATTAAACTAGCTAAAATAGAAAATGAAATATGCATAGCAGAACAAAACAAGTTTAACCACAAAATGTTTTTTAAAAATACTGTATCAATAGTAAAAAGGCTAAACCATTTTTTTTCTTCACTATTCACTATAGAGAATCCTAGCCTTTATAGCAGGGACTGCAATAATATGATGGGTATATATGGGGAATATTCACTCTGGGTGACGGAGGATATGGTACCGAAACAACCAGTCAAATTTAATATCGATAAAGCTTCAGGACCGGATGGAATATGTCCTTGGATGTTAAGAGAGCTTAGTCCAGTTTTATCTAGACTACTGTTTCTTATCTTTTCAGATTCACTTTTGTCTGGATTGGAAAAAATCATTCCCAGCCTTGGAACTATAGACCTGTAAGCCTAACATCAGTAGGGAAGGTGCTTGAAACTTTGCTACAGGATCTAACCCTTGACTTTGTCTCCAGAATTTATCTCATTAGTAGTAGTCAGCATGGATTTATGAGAAATATATCATGCCAGACAAATTTACTTGGTTTCTATGAAGAAGTGAGTAAGAATATAGATTCTGGCATAGCAGTGGATGTGGTATACTTGGATTTTGCTAAAGCTTTTGATACTGTGCCACCTAGGCCACTAATGTATAAACTGAGGACTTTTGGCCTAGAAAAAACATTTTTAAATGGATAGAGAATTGGATCGCAAACAGAGAGTGGTGGCCAATGAAGCTACATCCATGTGGGCTACAGTTCTAAATGGAGTGCCTCAGGGTTCTGTACTGGGCCACTTCTTTTTAATCTGTTTATAAATGACTTAGAAGGGGGCATTGAGAGCAATGTATCTTGTGCAACCTCTTGATGTGCAACCCATATTGTAATAGCTACTTGTGATACTATTTTAAGATCCTGCCAACTGCACAACATTATTTCAGATAATCGTTATATAAAGCATGAATTAAGGTGTTGCACAGATTTCTACCTAAATAGTAACATGTTTTTATAAATCCCACACCCATTTAAGATATAAATGTGTGTATAAAATGGGTTTTAGAAAATCAATTTTAGTTAGTTTATCTTTTAATAACAATGATTCTTCAGGATAATTTCCCTTGAATTAATAATATAAAAATAAATAATATAAAGCACTATCACAATTAGTAAACAGTCTTTAGTGTCCCAAACCAGTCCTACTACTTTAATATGGGAATTATACATATATTCTAATAAATGGTAGATGTGTGGTCATCAACATTTTGTGTGTCCTGAGTTGTGACGTTTCTGAAAACCAGAGAATTGTTTAGGATGGGGTAACTAATCTTCTATTTTATAATGAGATATTATATCCTAAAAGGTTTTGTCAAATATGGAATTTTTGCCATAACTGACTGAAAATAATTTGTTTGACAGTAAGAGACTAAAGTCACAGCATAGAGTGCTATTGGCGAGATCCGCTTGCATTCTGGCCAATTCTTCACTAGTTGGCTCTTTAAATCAGTATCAGCATTCAGCAGTGGAGCCCTTAATGTGATTTTTAAGATGGGAATAAACTTGACCAATAATCAGCAAACCGTGGTTGGGTCCAATGGGAATTGCTGATTATTATCCATGTGTATGGCACAAAGAATATTGATATTAATGCCACGAAAGTACTGCAACTTCAACACAGAGATCTATTGTTTCAGATGGGAAATTTCTGTCATACAGTTATTATATTCATATACCTTTAATACAGTAGACGGAGAAGGAGTTGCATTGACTGATTTTTCCATATACAGGGTATAGTATAGGGAAGAAGATTGCTGTTCTACGGGCAATCTTTTACATTTCATCTTATTCTACTGCATGCTTATTTTGTTTCTTTGCACGCTGTTCTCTAATGCACAGAAACTGGTTCTAATCTATTAAATGTTTCCTTTATGCTATCAATCAGTATGTTTCAACGCCTGCTCTAGCAGCTTATCTGAACAAGCCTTTCATTTCATTATTACCACATCCCGTATGTATTGAAATATTCCATCAGTGCCCATTCTTTAATAGCATCTGCCCCATTATTAAAGACTGTCAGTTCTTGACATGCAATATTATATGACCAAAAGAAATCCCTGAAATATGTAAGAAATTCTGAACTGGACCTCCTATTTATTGTAATTACTGTGCACACAAATGTATTGTATTACTAATTAACAGCAGTGAAAATTACAATTTATTTAATTTTTCGCTTAATCCTTTTGCAAGACCAACATTTAGGACAGTTATGCCCAGTTTACAAGGAATATTTCACCCGGATCGACCATCTGGAGCGATAAAAGGTATAGGGTGTTCAAATCAGTCAGTGTATTTGCGAATCATCAAGAAAGTCACATGTATATGATCAGCTTAAAGGGGAACTACAATGGATAAATAACCTTAAAGCTAGGTACACACAGTACCAATAAAGCTTTAATACCTTCAGATCCAACAATATCAGGACTTTATCATCACTGTGAATCACAGCTTTCCCGAATGAGTGCGTGGCTGCCAAACGTGAGCGTTCATTCGGGAAAGACAGTAAATTTCCTTCGACCGCGGTAAACGCCCTATATTGCTGAAAAGGGAGTATCAAAGCCAGTATCAAAGAATTCTCTCCCTACTTTTCTCTACTACTTTTTTTAATGTAATTTTGACGCCTATAGAAGAAATTCATTAATATACAATCCGGACCGCATCCGTCACACCTCACTCTCCTGTTCCCACGTGCAGGTAGTTTGCAGTATACTTCAGAGGAATGAGGAGGCGTTCACGCAGAAAATACACTGCTAAAGCATCGTTTATTGCGACATGTTTCGGATTAATTATGATCCTTTCTCAAAGCTTAAGAAAGGATCATAATTGATCTGAAACATGTTGCAATAAACAATGCTTTAGCAGTGTATTTTCTGCGTTGAATGCCTCCTCATTCCTCTGAAGTCCCTATAGAGGACGTCGGCCGCGGTCGAGGGAAACACACAGTCTGTGCATAGGAAGAAACACTCGGGACTGTATTTAAAAAATGACAGAAAAGATTTTTCAGATCCTGTCTGTCATTTTTCAAAAAAACTGTGATGTGTGTACGTAGCTTTCGGCTTGGAGGCTATAAATGCTGCACTTAACACATTACATAGAATTTACTAACCTACAGATGTCACAAGTTGTACTGACATCTGAAGTTTTTTAAATTTAAACAGCTGGGGGCATTTTTCAGACATAGACTTGCTTTGTAGCTCTGAATTTTCCATGGTGCATTGACCATGAATTTGAATGTAAAATCTCTCAATTTAATGTTAATGATAAAGATGCATACCTTCCAAAATTCCCCTTTAATAGTTACACTTTTATAAGCTTTTCATTATTGAAAAATTCATATTTTTTACTTCTTAATTTTTTCTTGTAAAGGATACTCGCATTATATACTGTAGTTCAATATCAACTAAGATCATTTTACTCATGTGCTGTTGTTACATTATCATTGCTGCCCTAAGATGCACTGTTTTTATATCACACAGATATAACATTTTTTGAACCTCACCTAAAAGTTCCCTTGGCAGAGCAATTCAGCTTTCAGCGATTCACTTGTAAAGGAATTTTCTGTTTTAAAGGGCTTAGTCTGTTTTAAAGGGTGAGTTAAGAAACAAAAGCTTTTATTAACTGTGGTTTGCAGTCTGACTAAATGCACTAACCTAGCACTATTTTATTTCTGGGCGTGTGTATGAGTAGGTAAATAAAACAGGCTCCAAAGGACCTATGTATGTGTCAAATGTGAGTGGGTTGTCCATTTGGAATCTGAGGTGCAGAATCTAAAGCGGAAACTTGCAGCATTGCAGGGCTTGGCAAACCTGGGGGAAATGCAGGTGTTGCCAGGGGCCAGTAAACTGGAGGGTGGAAATGGGGCAGATTTCACCTGGGGAAATAGGGGATGGAAGGATAGGGTTGCTTCTTCCCAGCTGGTCGATCCCAACAGATATGTGAAGGTGAAGATGTGGAGGATGATGGCTCAGAAGTAGCATGTATAGAGCAGGTCATTCCCTTGAGCACCCAGTGAATCTCGACTGGAAAAAGATTTGGGTTCTGGTAGATAACAGACTTAGTTGTAGAAAACAACGGATTTATCCCGTTCGCGAATGGCGGATTTTTCCGGAAAATTTTCGAAAATACGAAAATACGAGAAAAACACGTAATTTCGAAAATTTTCAAAAATACAAGGATATATCTTATTTCCATAAATACATATTTTCGAAAATTTTCGAAAATACGTGAAAACTCGTAATTTCGAAAATTTTCGAAAATACGAAAAATCTCGTAATTTCAGGGGTATTTTTCATTTTAATGGGTCCGCTCGAAGATTCGCGGATCCTCGAGCGGACCGGATTTTGCGATGTTCGGACATCTCTACTCTTTACAAGGCACTGGAAAGGCCTCATCTGGAATATGCTGTGCAGTTTTGGAATCCCATATACAAAAGGGACATCTTGGAGGGGCTTGACTATGCAGGCAGATTAGACAAGTAAGGGCTGTTTACATTGGAGAAGCGATGTTTGCGTGGGGATATGATCACTTTATATAAATATATTAATGGGCCATACAGTAAACTCTCTGATTCATTGTTTATTAATAGGTCATATCAGAGGACACATGGACACGTGAGAACGGTGAAACTGTGGAACTGTCTTCCAGCAGATGTGGTAATGGCAAGTTCAGTGAATAGCTTTAAAAGTGGGCTGGATAAGTTTCTAAAACTAAAAAATATTGAGAATTACTGGTATTAATACATATACTGTAGTTCTGGTTGGTCCAGGGATACTTTCTGATTGCCATTTGGAGTCAGGAAGGATTTTTTTTCCCCTTTTTAGCTGTTTGGTTTTTTTTACCTTCCTCTGGATAAACTGTTAGGTAGAATTAAAAAGGAGGTTGAAAAGGTTGGACTTGATGGAAGTACCTCAATTACTATGTTACTATGTTACTTAAGTAACTATTTTAAAATTGTCCTGATTGGTGGTTGATCTACACTTGATGGCCACCCTAAATTAAAACTTTTGATATATTGTTCCTCTCCGTTGCCCACCCCCAACCACCGAGTTAGATCTTAAATAAATGCTTCTGAATCATACTTACAGCCGGGGCTGGTCTTTGATAAAGGTGACCTGTCAAAGCTCGGGGGCCACAGTTGGAAGTCTTAGGTCACGGACCTGTAGGTCAAAGTTGTGTATCAGTGCTGCCCCAGTTACGGTCCTGCAAATTGAAGGTATGTATCAGCCCCCCCCCAGAGGCAAAGACCCAACACGCGTAAGCCTTACTTAAAATTTTGTATGCTGTGCTGTTTTATCTGTGCATTGTGTTACACAATGATGTAAGCACAATATATACAAGCACGCACTGCAGAAACTGAAAGACACTATGCGCAGGTGGTGGAAGCAGGTCAAGGTAAGCAGCATTCAGCAGCATATTGAATGTTCCCAGGTGGGTGTTTTGGAGGGGTTGCTAGGTGCCAAGTGCCTAAGGCCGGCTCTGCTTACAGCGCTTTGCTTCCGTGGCTATCTTCTTCAGCTCTCTGCTAACCAGAAGCAGCAGAGAGGGGCTGGACCAGCAGCCGCATCTGTAATTGGCTGCTGGTCAAAAAACAGCTGTGGGAGCGAAGGGCAGAAAGTATGATTCCTACTTTGAAGATATCTAACTTGTCGGTTGGGGGTGGGCAAGTGAGAGGTACAATATATCTTATACCTAGGATTTTATGTTAGGTGAAGGGCAGCAATAGAGGCAGGGGCATGCCTGCAGGGGCCCAGGCCCAATCTTCCCTTCCGCAATCAGACGTTTTAAACAGCTAAATGAAACAAACCCGCGATCAGCTGCTTAAAAGATTGGACACGATCGCGCATATGTTTCATTCATACGTGCGATCAGCTGTGTAAGACGGCTGGTGGAGGAGGAGATCTTCAGTTATCCGAGTAGTGGCTGTCTTCTTCTTCAAAAAGTTTCTGCCTCCTCCTTGTCCTCTGAGAGGACAGAGACATGTGCAGGGGAGCCCTTTCCTCCCTCTCTCCCACCCTCCGGATCCCTCTATTCAGTAGCGTAATTACCGCCTCCAGGCACTCCGGTTTTCCCCACAATCATAAAGACATACTGATAGGGTGTATGTGTTAAGTAAATGTGCTTAGATTGTAAGCTTTTCAGGGCAGGGCCTGATGTGAATGAATACATGTAATTATAAATCAACAATAATAATAACAATAAAACTGCACAGTGGGGCCAGCACTGGGCCAAATTTTAGCTTTGGGGTGGACATGCCCTTTAAGTAACTGCCGGGAGGTGCAGATTTCTGAATAGCTTTCAATATCCCCTTTAATAAGGGGAGAAATGCAGTGCACAGAGCTGTGCTACCATCAGGTTCACTTCTTTATCCTCCCCCTGCAGCTTTGCACTTTGTTGTTTCTATAAATATACCTTTGTTTGGGTTTATGTTTCTGCACAATATTGAATATGTTGCAGCATGTGTGATATTAACAGTGTGTTGTACAGGATCTGCTGAAATCTTTACTTTCCTGTAAAAAGACAAATTAAAGAGGGAAATAAACTAATACCAGTGCTACAGACATTTAAGCACATTTTAAAGGTAATTGTTGGAAGGTATAGGCTGGGACACAGAAAACAAGGGCCTCATACCTTAGTTTACCAGAAAATGGTTATTTTGATCAGCTTACCTAGTAGGAAAAAAGCAACCATACCTATATTTTCAAAATATCCAGGATTTAGTAAGCTTACTCTTTTAAAATCCATATACACAGTTTTAGTGCACATAAAAAGTGCACAGCTATTTCTAATTTAATATATTCGCAGTATTAATGAGCTCATGCAAAATAGAGATAAGTTTGCTATCAATCCTCAGTCCCTAGGCCATGGTTATTGGGCATGTGCAATACCTAGCGGGTACAAGAGGAGGAGCCATGATGGCAGCCCCCATAATAAAATTTTAAAACTACATATCTGCACTGTCATTGGACTGGCACTCTGAGTATGTGAGTTATATACAATGTAATTTTCCACCTAGAGCTTCTTCGCTTTTATGATTGGTTGATCTGATTGGTTGGGGCAAAATTAGCACCATTTTGAAACATAAGAACTTTTTTCCAATCTCCCTGTATGTGTCATTTAAGTTGTAATAGAAACTATAATAATACTGTACTGTGTGTAGTGGATATATAAGAATTTTACTGGGACTGCTTCATATGTACTATAAATAATGTGGCTCGTAGGCAAATAAATGGTGTTAATTCACTGGATGTACCGTACTTTTCATGCTAACTAGCCTGATACAGCACTATATGTTCAATAATTTATGGAAAGGGCAGACTACGCTAGACTGGGTGTTCTTTTGGGAAGATTAAACTGGTACAGCACAGTCATATGCATTATAAGAAAGACAGCCTGGCACTACTATCATATTTTATATATTAAAGGTGTGGGCTTGTTCTCTTTGTGCTGAAATGTGTGCAGCATCGTTCTTTAGGCAAAAGATTTAATTCTAAAGGATATGATTCATTCTAACTTTCATTTCCTGGCAGACATACACAATAGATTTTTTAGGGAGCTAAGAGCAAAATTTTCCTTTCTGTTAAAAGACATACTGCAATAGTTCTGGCTTTTCTGAAACAAAAACTGATGATGTATTTAGCAGTGGCTCCCATGGGCTACGCATATAGGATTTCTATAATACTACAAAAAGAAAAATAAATTTCAAAATTGTGTCTTATTAAAGTACATTAAAGGGCATGTCCACTTTCAAAACTAAAATTTAACCCCATACCTGCCCCACTGTGTAGTTTAAAAAAAAATCCTTACCTTACATCCCTGCTCCAAATGGTTCTCCTGCAGTGCCTGTCCAAAATCCAGGAAACTAAAGAGTAGGAGCTGTTTCTGTGTGAAAGGTTTCTGGCTCCATCTTGTCCTCTCAGAGGACAAAGTCATGTGCAAGGGAGCCCTTTCCCCCCCATCCTAATCCGCTAAATCCGTTTGTTAAAAAAAGAAGCAGAACTCTACTTCAATCCTTCACTCCCCTGGCGTTCTGTATTGCCTGCTTAAAGAGTGCCGGGGTAATGAAGGATTGTAAGTAGAGTTCTGTACCCTTTTTTAATGGTTAGGGGTGGGCCAGGGTCCCCCAGATTCGGACTGGCCCACAGGGCTACAGGGGAATCCCCCGGTGGGCCAACAGCCCATTTAACAAAAAAAAAAACAGAGAAAATTTCTAAAATTTAAATACAGAGCAAAAGGAATAATTAGAAATGCATTTTCATAAACAATAGGAGCCAGTAGGAGTAAGGTAGGTATGTAAATGAGTGATAATAGAGATATGAAATGTTAGGTGGGCCCTTAACCTCATCTTGGTGGGCCCCTCATCTTAGATTTCCTGGTGGGCCCCAACAGTCCAGTTCGACATTGGGGTCCCCTACAATATGGTAAAAGTTTGTTTTTAGGGTGGACTTACCCTTTAAGGGCTAAAATTATGATAATTGTAAATATATATTCAAAATTCAAAAATTGATGGATACTACTTAACTAAGATAGTTAACATCTTCTTAAGGCTAAGGCCACACTATACTGTGTCCTATCGGACGGGAAACGCACACGCAAGCATTTTGGATGCACTAGTGCGCCACAATTGCGCAAGCCAAGTGCATACGATTATGCAAAAATGCAGATCGCAAGCGCTCCAAATAGCAGATCGCAACACGTGACAACACATCTAGTGTGGCTACAACAATTGGCCAACACTCGTGTGTACAATCGCAATCACATGTTAAAACATGGCGGTCCTTAAAGGACCACTCTAGTCGTGGCCGGCTCCCTCTATAGGGAGTCTACCGTGGCTGAGGGAAGTTTTCGGTCTTCCCTGAACGACCGTTCAGCCGATGGGAGCGTTCGGTGGCCTCGAACCCATACGGGAAAGACGCTATATACACTGCCAATAAAGCCCCAATACCGTTGGATCCAACGGTATTGGGGACTTTATCGGTACTGTGTGTACCTAGCTTTACCCAGCAGCCCATTTGGTTCAATGGAGAGGGGAGAAGAAGTGATCAGGAGGAGGAATTCAGTGACCCATCAGGACAGATCACTAAATAATGTAATAATATGAAGCTTTGTTAAGTAGTTTCAGGTGGTATTTATTAAGGTGTAATGTAGTTAAATTATGATATCACTCCTTTGCCATGGTTGCACATTACCAATCGTTATTACTCCGTAAACTACAAACTGATCAGCATTATAAACATATGTGTATGACTGTTCTGTCAGGCATTGTGGGTGGATTGGCAAACAATGCCTGTTCGCTTGGTCGCTCGTTCATCGCTGGTTGCGTGTAAAATCGTGTGAATATTTATGTTTATATATTTATATATGACTACTTGAGTACAAATAATAAACACACGTCCTCACAGATGAAATGCATATCTGCTAAAGTAAGAAACCAGCCATGGATACGATAGGTTTCTAACAGTATGGGGCAAACCTATTCATTTACAGTTTATTGTGTGTTTTTTCTCACTTCTCTTTTCTCCTCAACTGAACCAATATTTGTCTGTATATGAGAAAACAGAACAAATCATTGCATAGCATTGCCTGATTTCCTGGTGCTCTGTAAATAAAAGATAATAATAGTGTATCATTTGAAGAATAAGCAGACTGTAGCTGGCCTGTGTTTTCTATAGCACAAACACAGCAAGTATTAGATAGCAGGTCTTTTGATGAACGCATGGCTATGAAAGCTTTTCTGCTGTGGAGGGGGTTTGTACAACACCCTAGGGGTTGGAGTGTTTTAAGTTGTTCAATTGTAATGAAATCTTGTCTTCCATGGTTTTTAACCACTTGACATTAGAACAAAAGCTCTCTAGTACAGAGCAATTTGCAAGGATTATAATAATGAAATACGTTACACCCACACATGCCGAATTTAAGATTCCATTTGAGAATCTTCTGGAGCCTTTCCAGTGTAATGGGGGCAAGATCACCATGTGTTTAACTAGCTGTATGCTAGTCAGTACTGCACTGTGATAATTATGGCACCTGAATCTGGCAAAGGTCATACTGGCCCGACTTTTTACCTCACTATTAAGAGTATACACAGTAAAATTACATTGCAAAACCTGTAAAATGGATTTGAGTTGAGGCTCATACACATGTGTGATCGCAGGGGCCGACCCGCAAAGTACGATGTGTATTCACACACATTTCAGTCGACAATCGTGCTGTGTATGGGCACTATGTCACATGGATTGATTATTCCCAACGCCCAATATAATTTTGTTGAGGAGCAACAGCACGTACAGTGTTGTTTATGCCAAGTTAATGTCCTGGGTCTGGCAGAGGTAGGAATTATCAATGCTACCTCCCTTTCCCAGGTACTCCACTTTATATGCACTATAGTTATTTGAATAAATATCCAATTTTGAATGTCTTTACTCATTGATTAAAGGTTTTTCTGCCAATACCCTTACCAGAAACCATCAGGGATGTGGTCTATTAGAAACTGGCAAATGTAGATTTGCTTTCTATGTTTTTCCTTTGTAGTCCGGTTAATTAAAACCTGTTATTACATGATACAGTCTAATGAGTGCAATCTAGCTTCACAAGTGAACACTTAAAGCTAGGCCACACTAATGCACCTTGAAGCACAATCCGACCTAATCGCACTTTTAAAAGCACACACTAGTGAGGCTCAAATGATGCGGCCATGCTAGTGCGCTGTGCGTGCATTGCATTAATCGCAGAGCGTGCAATCTGCTTTTTTCCCTAATCACACGCACACAAATTGTGCAAAATTGTGCAAAGGCAACGCGCACTTAGGCACCAAAAAAACACACTGCCATGCGTGCGGGAGCGCACTGTTGTGTGGCCTAAACCTAAATAAAGGCTCCATCCATCTTGTTTAACATGTTTACCTTTTCTATATTGTCTGCCTAGGCAGAAAAAGTAAAAAAAAAAAACCTGTCCTTCCTGACTCCAAACTGCAATCGGAAGATCCCCTGGATAAACAATAACTTTATAGATTTTGCTTCTAAAATCTTTGTTTAATTTAAAACAATAATCTGATTATAAATGGAAGGAGTGTTTTTAAGAGAATGTTAAGAGAATGGGGAGAATGCGAATAGGCATGAACATCCTTGGTATCTGGAAAATGTCACACCAGAGGAAGCTGACTTGAAACATGAAGTGGAGGCAGACATAATAACCTACTTACGTAGATGTTATTAAAGAGGGCAGGTAGGTGACAAGAAATGTGTGACACCTGGACTTAATGACATTCACCTGAAATGCAGGTTTGCCATGCATAACATTTGTCTGGAAGGGTTGATTTTTCTTCCTCCACCCATGTTTTAGATATGATTTATTCAAACTAATCATCACCAGTTTTACGATCAGGCTGAAACATTTTTCCTAACTTCTTGCAAGACAATGGATTAAAAGAATGTACCACTTGCATTTCTAAGTAATTACCAATGGTGTGAAACAAGGAAATTAGCTTGCTTAAATGAAATATTTTACTTAAAGGGGAAGTTCAGTGCAAATACATGTACTTCTCAGAAAAAAAGAGCAGTATTTTTTCATCCCAATGACCTTAATCTGCCAATTCAGCATTTTGTCTGTATATAAATAAATGCAACCGAAATACTGACTTCCTGTTTGCAGGACCCCTAGTAGAGACCGTTATGGTCTTGCCCTTGACCCAGTGCTTGGGTTGATTCAGTTGCTCACTAGAGAGCTGAGCATGTTTGACCCATCCAACAGCCAATCAGTAGAAATTATTGTTAGGAACATTCCAAGGATGTGGCGCATCCTAGGAAGAAGAAGGGCCGTTGGAACCTGAAATGTCAGCCCACTAATGTCAACATTCAGGGAATAGCAAAAGGTATGAAATCAACTGATTTTTCAAAATGGAAGAGAATATGTAGAATAACAACTAAGTATGCATTACACAAACTAACAATTTAACAAATATTGATAATTTCCACTGAACTGTCCCTTTAAAGGGGCAATTAACTGCAAAAACAAGATTTAAGGGGCATATCCACCCTTAAAGGGGAAGTTCAGTGCAAATACATATGCTTTTAAGAAAAAAAGCAGTATTTTTCCATCCCAATAACCTGCCCATCCAGTATTTTGTCTGTGCATAAATAAATGCTTCTGAAGTACGTTTGCAGTTACCCAAATAGTGTCCTTTATGGTTTTACCCTTGACCCCTTAAATATGGAAAGTAATTAGGTTTGCATAATATAATCTAATAATTAAAAAAAACTTTCCCTTTAAAACCAAAAACTTGGGCCTTGTCAGTTATCTGCCTGCAACCCCAACTGGTATTTTTACCAGTTTACAACATGCATTTGTAAGTATTTTTCCATTATGGAAAAGGTATCTGCCTTCACCCTTGGCCCACCGAGCTTTTTATAAGCTTGAGCATGTGCAGAGGAGGCAGCAGGGGAATCATTGGTTGTGATGTCTGCATTCACAGCCTTGATTGACTGCAGGGAGGGAGGAGTTGGGTTACTTTGCCAGAATGGCAGGCAATAATTATGCTGGGTACACATAATTATTACACAAACCGACTGATATTTTCGTATATCGGTCAGTTGAGTGGAAAAAATGCCAGCATTTCTACCGTCACCGGTGGTGATGTATCCGGGCAATCGGAGAAGTCGATAAATCACGGCCGATCGTGCGGTCGGGACGAAAACTCCAGCCATATGTACTCAGCCTTAGACTTCAATATCTGGTTAGTAATGCAGATAATAATTGCCTTTAACATCCTAAACCTAACTTACCAGGTCCTAAGTGTCAAGTGTACAAACGTTTTGCATTCAATTATGTTAGTGTTAAAAGCACTATTTGTAAGAAGCCGTGCTTCTGAATAATTAGTTTCAGTTAACCACAGCAATACTTCTCTTTGTGAACCCTCATCCAGAATCTATTCATTGCCTACTGTACATGACTTTGTGTACTTCCTCTTTCATATTTTGTGTGCCTTTCACTGTGTTTTGCACCTTGGTCTGCTGCTATTTTTAGGTTAACCAACTCAGCCTATTTACTGTACTTCATGCCTTAACGTTTCACTTCTTTTTTTCAGTTCTGACATCTTCCCTGTCTGTATCATCTTTTTCTCACGGACCCTACCAGTTACTGGCGGCAACTGAAAAACTAAGGACAATACTGTCAAAATAGGTAATTTTTTCGCTCATCCCGATTGCGAAATCGGGACAATCCGATCGCCCTGATTAGGTGGGTGGTCACCATAACCAGGGCAATAATCGTGAAATATCCGGTATAGGAGAATGGTATTGCCATGTCTATGGCCACCATAAGTATACTTTTTTTGTTTTAATATAATTAGAATCTGAGCAAACGTTTTGGGTATATTCATGAAATTATTTGCTATAAATTTCCATTTATTTCATAGGTCCCACACTTCTTCAAAAGTAGCACTGTGACAAGTTCAACAGCTGCTTAAAAAACTGGGCATGGCTTTAAATTGGTTGGTATGGCTAAAAATATTACTGTAATGGCCAGTTTTAAAGGTCCTCCTCTAAATATTTTCAATTCTGCAACTGTTAAGGTGGCCATACACTATTACGATCGTAATTACGTTCTTAAACCGACCGATACTTTGATAGACAGATGTACAATGTTAATTGTACTAAGATGTATTATACATATTGTTCGACATTCAATTTGTTTTGTGATTAATGTTGAATATCATCTATTGTGAGGTTACATTACATTTACATTTAATCCTAACTTCAGGAAACACTACAATCATTTTACCAATCGTCCAAAACTGACTTTCCCGATCATAATTACGATCATTTTTATGATCTAATGTCGCATGATAAGAACGGGAAAATGTACAATTTTTCGGCCAATCCATGGAAATGTCGAAATGTACATATAATTGGCCTAATGTATAGTCACCTTTAGATTCAGAGTTCTAGTTCAACTGATGTCAAACCAATCAACAACAATAGCCCTGAGTCGTCAGCTGCACTACAATTAACAAGCAGAATAGTTTTTATTCTAATGCCTGGTACACACAGGCAGAGTATTTCCTGATATTCCCTACAATACTGTAGGGTTTCCTTTCACATATTAGAAACGGTATATTAAAGGCAATCCTTAGAATTTCTTTATATAGATTACCGGTAGGTATACAATGTAAAGGAGTGCTTCTGGGTCTTTAAACAAGTTCTTTATTTGTGAACTGAGCATTAAGCTTTGAAGTTTTGCACAGTTCACAAATAAAGAACTAGTCAAAAGACCCAGGAGTGGTCCTTTACATTGTATACCTAATATATATATATATATATATATATATATATATATATATATATATATATTATTATAGAGAGCAAATATGCATACAGTGCATACACACATATTGCTATGGATTTCATCCAAATCTGTTGTTATCCATAAAGCTTAAATTAGAGAAGATCATTTTAAGTCTAGAGTAACATCAAATAACAGCTAGACAATGTTTACCTTTCTACATTAGTTACATTGCACGATTTCAGTGTCTTAGCGACACAGGTGGGTTTCTCAGTAGCCCAGTTATTTAGATCCATTGTTTTGACCCTTTGGGGAACATTGCTATAAAAGGAACCTGTTTTGTCTTAGAGAGCTGATCTAGTATCTTTGGATGATATAAGAATTATTCCATATTATTAAAACCACATGGGTTCCGTTCTATCCATTTAGTCATTAAGACATCCCACTTTTCACTTCAGATATATGTCTTATCCCCTGCACTAAATTACATGGAATATATTTCACTGCTGCCTGGATGCAATTACACAAAGCCAAAGACTCCATCTCTTTTGGGAGGGTAGAATAGATTTAGATCATAATTTTAGCTTTCCTTTCATGCAAAGTGTTCTTAGTAAATCATTACTCATTCATTGCAGCCCATAATTTCTCCTCCTCTGGCACTGTTCGAGACAGAAGCTTCTTTTAAGAGGCAGGAGAGCAACAGCTTAAACAGAGAACACTGCTTACAGCCAGCAAATATTTCAAACAGGTTTCCATCCATGTGTCTTGTATTAAAATACTTTTCATTCCCCTGAGTGGAAGGAACATTTACAAACACAAGCAGGAATGTAGTGCAATAGAGTCCGCCTACCACCAGAGGGACGTTCATCATACAGTTAGGATAACCTCAGACTCTAGTTTGTTTGCCACCTCCTGTGCAATGTCACCCATTGTCACATCTCTAACAACTCTAACCAGGAAATAAGTCTTTTTAATTATCTTCCCGCACATTATGTAAATATATGCTCCAATTCCTAATCTTTGGTATGGGATATTTAAAAAAATCCACATACCAGGCATATTTGGCTCCTCTGTTTATATTTACAAAAGTGATCCTTGCACAGATAGCACAGTGGGTCAATGGGGCACATTCCACGGGTTGGATAGCCATAGCAAATAAGATCATAACTCTCTTGCATTTCTTATCTCTCTTATGGCTCACACTCCACAAGAATGTCAGCTGTTTCTCCCTTACCATTCAGTCATTCAGTCTTCCTTACTGCAATGGGGCCCATGAAATAAAAGTCATCTACTACTCAGGAATCCATCACTGTTTTCTCCTTCTTCTTCCATGCCACACTTTCCTAAGGGGGCGAGTAAGCAATCTTCAGACAATTGGCAACAGTAAGATGTATGCAGCTTTGGAGATATTGGTAACCAAACTTTATGGCTGCCTTTTTGTGTGCCGCCGCCATATTAGAATGGGTGTGGCTTTGTGGATGGGCATGGCTAAAGTTTTATGATTTTTATCCTCCTATCACATAGGTATTAAAACAGTTCCTCAGACAGTATAATCAATCATGTAAATTACTACAAACAGATATTACATCCCATTCTCAAACAGCTTGTGTTGCCCCTACCATATTGCTCCTTTCAGGTTTTTGTTGCTAAAATCAGATTAACTTATTTTATAGCCTGTGCTTTACATGTTGGTTCAACTGTTACAATACATTAGAAATGCCATACTTTCTGTAGTCTAAAATATTTTAGCCAAAAGATTTGTAAGCCTGTCACCATGTCAAGGTAGAATCTTTCAGCAGGGCCTGAGACAAATGCCTCACTCTGCCTAATGGTAGATGTGGCCCTGTCTTGAGGATCCCTATTGTGACCAATATCCTCAACTACCTCCAAACAAATCTTCTTCAAAATCTTCTAAATTCATATGACTTTGCACATACTCACATAATCTGATGGGCATTATCTTATCTTGATTTATGGGGGCAGGTAGCCCAGACATTAAAAGGCATTTATAAGCTTACTGGCCACTTATTGGAAACAGCAAAGCTCCCCAGAGAGGACTTTACATTTAAGCATGGTCCCAAGAGCCGCCTGGCCTGATCTTTTTTGCTATTGGAAAATGAATGGGCCAGGATAGGGAATTAAGCGTTAATGCTGGATGGAAAAAAATTCTTTAAACATTTGATAGAAACAACAATCAGAAATCCAATGTATCAAATGTTTAATTTGCCTGTATCAGTTATGGATTACAATATGGGACAAAATGGATTTGAAGATGTGCCCAACCACTCATAGTAAATACTCTAGGTTAGTTGTTAAGTTGAATGTACATGTACTGTAAGTTGGAACAGGTTCATATACCTGCAACTTAAATGCAACTTAGACAGATGTTTGCAGCGTTTTTAAATAGGGATTGTCGTGCCAGTGTCGGCCTGTTTTTAATAGATACTTATAGTAAGGTGGGTAAAGGGGACGGTTTGGGACCAATCCACGGGCCTGATTTAACCATGTGTGCTGTGCTAAAAACAGGGGTTAATCTCATGCTAACCAGTATTGAATAGGTTAGTGCAAGTTTAACTCCATAATTGCACTGGCTGCACCAGTTTCACAAAAGACACCCGTGCAACCAGCGCAATCTATTAAATAAAGGATTTGCACCACTTTTACCTCCGCAATTTAAGACCAGCTAATGGCTGGTCTTAAAGTGGCGCAGGGGCAAAATCCCTTTTGGGATTTACCAGCAGGTGCAAATACAGTATTAAATACTAGAAGCCATATTTGCCTGGAGCAATTTGCAGCTCTGGGTAAATGAGACTCCATGTGTTTTTTTCCAGAATAATCTCCACCCTGAACATTATCCGAGGGGGGAGAATGATAAAATCCCGTTATGGTAATACCAGCATGTTGGGCCATATGCTTAGCATATATATAATCCCCATAACATTGATGTTATGGGGATTATATTTACATATATATAGGATTGTGCAATAAAAGCTTTTGCAAATAAAACTATGATTTGATAAAACTGCACCTACTTTGCATTATTTAGAAAATGCAAAAAATATTTCTCTAAAATGCCATCATTAGCAGTTCTTACAACTTGAGAAGAAAACTAGCTGTGCGTACTTTAGATTCAGTTCCTGATATTCATGAGCCACAGAGAAACTGCTTTGGAAATAACTTGCCTGTAGAAACCAACAAGAATGAAGACTTACGTGTAGAACTTCTTAATATTGTATTGGCAGTGAGTGCAGATAGGCCATCTGTGCAGACACATAACCAAATTGTGTTTGCTACATAACACATTACATTACATTGGTCCTGACCATTAAAGGTCATGTCCAGCCTAAAATAAACTCCAGATATGCAGTAAACAGGGCAGGTTGTATTCTTTCACTATAGTTCTCCTTTAATTGATCAGTTACAGCACTGGCAGGATTAGAGACGCATTACGATAAAAAAAGGCCCAGAGAACTAAAAAGGTGTACAAGCTCATTTACCCAGAGCCGCTATTGCTATCACTATCCTGGTAAGGGATTTACCCATGGCGGGATATTAAAGCAAGCTATTTGCTGGCGTTAAAATCCTGCGCTAAAACATCTGCAAATGCAATATTCGCGAGTGCCGGATGCGCGGGTGATCTTTGTGTAACCTGCGCATCCAACACTAATATGGAGTTAAAATCGCGCTTACCGGTAGCGAACCGTTTACCTTGAGTTTAACTCCATATATTTGCCCAGCGAGTCTGGGTAAATCGGCCCCGTAATCTTTAACTATTTAATAACTGTTTGATTGCTACTGTTTTAAATTCATGCAAACCGATTCACTGCTGTTTAGCATGACTTTGACCTCCAGCTTGCTGAGGCTGTGCTAGTATCGCAAAAGACACCTGTGCAGCTGCCACAAGCTATTCACCAGCATCTGGAGTTAAATACTCATAGAAGGGTAAATCATAGAAATGATTTACCCAGAGCCACACAGCCACTCCATAATGGATATATACCCAGATCTCTTCTGGGTAAATCTCCCCATGGTGAGAGACCGTGTCATGGTCAGGAGCCCATGGCACAGTCAATGTTTTGCTGGAAACAGATTAAAATAATTTCGAGCGTCTAAAACATTTTAATTTTTCATGATTGATGTTTAGAAAATAAGCATCTGTCCCTGTGTTTAACATCAGCTCTTATCTTCTAACAAAAGGAACAAAGGATCCAACTGAAACAGTCTCTGTTCAATTAGTTATTTGAACTAGTGAAGATTGATCCAATGTTCTTGTATCCCTCCCCCAATCCACCTTGTAACGTAATCATTGTATTTCACATCTCTAGAGAAAAAAAATAAGAGGGCCTTCCCAAGGACACTATCTGACTCCAGGTCATACATCACACAAGATACACGTTGTTCACGTCAAGAGAGATGATCAAGGCCTTCCTGTTTTATCAGCGATTAGGCAGAAAGAGAAGCGGGGTCGCTGTGCGTGGCAGTTAGCCAGAGATGTCCTTTTAATTTTCATATGAATGAAGAGACAGGAGAGGGCACTGCTCTATCTAGCAAATAGCTTGTATATTTTTTATAAGTGAATGCCCTAGATATATTTTTTTTATATATTAGGGATTTAATAAATAGAATAGCAGGTAAAACATTATGCATTTGTTTTTTTGATTTTGTAAAATCTATTTTCTGGTGCTAGTAGATCTTCATTAGATGTGTTTATATATTGATGATAATATTTAATGTTAGGCTCGGTGCAAACAGAGCAATATTTCTGCCCAGTCCACCAGGACATATTGCCATACCGGAACATTTTCGGTTACATTTTCCAAATCAATATGTTGGAAAATTTCATCCCATAGATCAGAGAGGCTTCACCTGCAAACTACCAATCAATTTTTTTTGCAGAAATATGCCTGGAGCTGCAGAAAATTACCACTGCTTTGCATGATGCTGTTTCTATTTGGGAGGACACACATTTTTATAATTAGACCAGTCCCAAGACTCTGGTTTATAAAAACCAATAAAAGGTTAAATAGTAACATCACTGACTTCTTTTCTTTTACAGCAATAAACATTTCAGTTTGCTATTCTGATTAGTCTAATTACATAGGGAACGAAAGGAATTTATGGAGGCAATAAAGTCATTTATAGAGGAAAACAGGCTAAAAATAGACAACACAAGAAAACGCAATCTACCCTGGAATATGGAACTCAGACTTCCTGAGCAATAAAGTAAAAACAGGTGCAAAGAAACAGGAAGCAATGATAGCTTTTCGCGTTTACCTAAAGCTTTATTATTCATGTCAATAAAGAACAAAATCAAAATAAATACATCTCCTTTGAGATGAAATATGGCATTTCCTTAAAAACAAGTCATCTAATTATTTTTTTTATATCTCCTCAAGTCACTGTGAAAGATGCTAATGAATCTCCTGAATGGCTAGCCTGTGGCTGCTACTTTGGTACTTACCATAAGTGCAGGGAAAATGAATTGTCTCTTTTCCAGCAGTATTCGCTCAAACATCGAGACGTGTTTGCTGTGAACGGGCAGCATTACAGGAAACATTAGGCATTGAGAGAAGTGCCAGTCTGGTCCCAGACTTATTTTCACTTCTTCTTGTCGGTTCTTCTGTTTTCTTTTTACTATAACTGCTCTCTTCCACTCTTAACCTTTGGCCTGTCTGACTCTTAACCTTTGACTGATCTGATTATCTGCATTTTTATGCATGTCCTGCGCTGTGGGATTCCATCATTTATATATCAAATAAAACCGGTCTGTGGTTGGCTTTCTGGTTTTGCATTTAGCTCGTAGAATGCTGTAAAAACCTTTTATTAGGTAAAGCATTTTGTATGGGCTACCATGGAAACATGGAAATTACCCAGAAGTCTCTGTTCCTTATATTAATTTATATACTTATCTTCTAAGCCATTTTTGACTAATTGGTTAGCAATAGACAAGGCAGCTAAATAGCTTAGGGATAGGCAGGCCAAAAGTAGCAAAAAGCCCTCCACAGCAAAATCTAAGAAACAAGAAGTAATTTGTTACTCCCAGGTTCCCCAGAGTAAGGGGCGGAGATATGCAAAATTCTCCTTTATGTCCTGTATGCATGTGTCAGCACTGATTCCAAACAGTGTACACCCTTGGTTAATTCTGCAAGAAGTCTTTATGTTCTACCTAAGCATGCATTGGTTTCCTCCTACAATCATGAAGACATACTGGTCCACACAGGCCTATTCTGACCTTGTATTTCAGACCAACTACTAATCAATAACCTGATTGGTATTCTACCAGACAGAAGAAACAGTCTGCCCAATTTTAAAACAGATTCCTATTAAGTTTACCGTATATTATTATATTTTATTAATATTATACCATATATTATTATCCTGGATTTGAATTCCTTCAAACTCAGACTCACAATCAGATAATTTCTATTCTAATAGTTTAAGAAATAGTCCATGTCATTTAGAGCTCATAGAGATATTGCCTTAAGCTGGCCATACACTACATCAACATTACAGCGATTACAGCGATGAGATGAATGTCACATTGAATGTCAAGTGGAGCAGCAGTTTTACCTGCCGATGTTCCCACGGCATTTCCCATCAGGATCGTGTTTGCAATTGTAATTAAAATTGACATTGTGATTGTAATATCGATCACAAAATGATCAGGTCTTATTATATTTTAGAGCTGTATGGACATCTCTGTGTATTGTGTAATGTCATGGCACCGTGCCATAGCATCATTTATCTACCTCATAATAATTAATCGGGGAATATACATTTGCCTGAGTTCAGATGTTGAGCACTAATGGATAAGTGTCTAGAACTGTTATTACACGGTTACTGTGAATAAATGAATATTAATATAAACTTGGTACGTAAGTAGTGAGCTATGATCAAAATTCATCTCCAAAATTATTAAGTGCTAAAACACAAAAGAAAGCCACAGCTTTAGAGCCTTTTAGCTAAACGCTCAGGAAAGGCTGTTCAGTGCAAGACTCCCATAGTGGACTTCTGCCAAGTCCTCTGTTCACAAAGCCTCATTTTGTACCTTCACAGGATGCATCTAAGTGGAGCAGGAAATGAAGCCATCATTTTGAGGGGGGGCCTAGTCCAGTCTGCAAACTGTATGTATAGTTAAATCACTTTATAGAAAGGCAGCCTGGGGCCTCCTGTGTCCACTCTAGTGCTGAGAGGCCTGTGATGCAGTGCCAAGGGACATGGCTCAGAAACTTCATTTCCTATAGCTAGACTACTGAATTCTTATTTATCCGGCTCAGCATCCTGCTGCTTGCCTGCATATTTCACAGAGGCCTCTCTGCCAAAGAGATACATCATCTATAGGAAATCACAATGAGACTTAAATAATATAAAAGATTTTAGCTGCTGTCTTGTTGGTTCAGAAACAAAACTTAATCAGGGAAATGGAAAATTCTGAATGGATTCTACCATTCCTATCTAGCAGATTGTTAGAGGATTGTAAAGGATCGTACACACGTGCGATTGCGTGTCCTGACCCGC
Organism: Hymenochirus boettgeri; assembly: GCA_019447015.1. Classification (NCBI taxonomy): domain Eukaryota; kingdom Metazoa; phylum Chordata; class Amphibia; order Anura; family Pipidae; genus Hymenochirus; species Hymenochirus boettgeri. The sequence continues at coordinate 38,231 of JAACNH010001947.1, forward strand.
GACGCACGATGTGTACGAACGTCCGTGTATGAGCCCTGTAACGGCCGTTTGGTCGGGGGTCGTTGCCCAACTGACCGGGCGGATCTCTGAACGTCCCGCCGTTTCAGCAGATAAAGAGCAAATCTGCGAATAGGGTCATTGTTTTCCTGATTTAGACAGAATGCTTTAAATGAAAGCATTTAGTTCAATAACTTGGGGAAATTATTTGAAGGCAAGTACTGGCAGAGTATGCTGAAGTGAAACCTTGAAGTGGTAGCTGGGCTTAAAGGGCATGTCCATCGTTTAAACAGTGGTGACTTGTCAGTTGCCTGCCCACAACCCCAACTGCTATTTTTACCAATTTATTACATGCATTTGTAATTAGATATTTAATGATAAGTTATTCTCCTTTCTGGCGAAGGTATCTGCTTCCTACCTCTGCTTTTCTTTAAAAAAAAAGCAATGAGCTTTTTATATGCTTGAGCATGTGCAGAGGAGGCAGCAGTTGAATTAACAATCAATCATTGGCTGTGATTTCAGTTGTCATAGCCTTGATTGACTGCATGGAGGTAGGGGCCAGCTTATTCTGCCAGAATTGGAACAATAATAATGCTTAAATATCTGGCTAGTAATGCAGGTAATAAAGTGCAAAATATATCAGTTGCGGTTGGGGGCTGGTAACTGACAATAGGCAAGTTTTTTGTTTTAATGTGAGAATGTTCTTTAACAATGTCAGGGAGCCATGCCTTTGTTCATTCATGTTGCATGTAGAGATGGGTGTAATTCCTAAAGTTCAGTTCGTTTTAGAACTAAAACTTCAGTAAAAGTTCTATAGTTTGGAAACAGACCCATTAAAGTCAATAGGAAAAAATAGTTTGGAAAGTTCTCATCAAATACAGTTACAATGCAATGGTAACTTACCGTAAATGGCTCTGGGACCTGGGAAATGGTCTGGGGAACACGAACATATCACTTTTCGGTCTTCCATATTGAATTTTCAAGGGTTACCGAAATTGATCCCCATATTCAAGGGTTATCGCCAAATTCAATGGTTACCGAAGACCGCAATTGAGGGTTATCGCAGAATTTAAGGGTTACCAAACGCCGCATTTGAGGTTTATGGACAAATCAAGGGTTATCTGTAAATTCAAAGGTTAGCAAACGCTACATTCAACGGTCATGGCTGAATTTGAGGGTTACCAAACACTGCATTTGTGGGTTATGGTCGAATTCAAGGGTTAGCAAATGCTATATTTGAGGGTTATCTGCAAATTCGAGGGTTACCGAATGCGGCATTCAAGGGTTATGGCCAAATTCGAGGATTAGCTAAGGCTACATTTAAGGGTTATCAGAGAATTTGAGAGTTACTGAATGCCTCATTTTAGGGTTATTGAGTGCTAAAGTCGAGATTTATTAATAATCCTTGAATTTTTGATAGTTATTGAAAATATGTCCGCGAGTTTGAAAAAGCCGAAAGAGTTTGTACGAACTCTTAAAATAGGATCTCAAGTTTGAGTCCATCCCTAGTTGCATGCACGCCCACTACCAATCTTCAGGTGAACAATCAGAGCTTCAAAAATCGGTCAGTTGAGGAAAAAGAGGGATTCTCTGAAATACGTAAGGTTTCTATGTTTTGCATAAACCGTAATGATTCCATGTTTATAAGAAGGTAAAGTTGTATGATATGGGCCATTATATACTGACCTGTACACATTGTAGTAATTCAGATTGTTAACCTCAAGCATTCTCATTTGAAAACCATAAACAAGGGTATTCTAGAATAAGACCACAGAGACAAATGGATTAGAAAAAAGTAAATGAAAGATAAAAGAGAACGTACACTAAGAATTTCCTATGTAAGAACAATACTAATTCTGAAGGAATACAGGATCAGAAGGAATGATGTTACCGTGCAAATGTATTCCCAGGGAAGGCTGTGGTATTGTAAAAGAATTATATAGTTGTCAAATGATCAAAATGTAATAGTAAGGACTGCAAAGCAACATTATAGTACCTGGTCCAACTCCATAGTCTTTACAATTAAAGGGGTAGTTAGAGACTGACAGAGAGAAAGAAATCTTGTCATTAACTAAAGCAAAATGAAAAAGAATGCAATTTTAAAAGACAGATTTAGTTTAATAACCCTCTGTTAATACAAAGGGTTATTATAGTCAGGTTATTATAGTCAGGTTTATATATATGTGACTCCCATGATGCCTACTGGAACACAGGAAATAATCTTGCATTCCTGGGGACCCTAAATTCTATATAAAATGCTTGAAAAAGGTGCTGATAGCTAAAGCCTCTCCATGCCAAAAAATCTGTCTGCGAATATTCACCAACAAGCACATATCTCATCCAATTTGTCAAATATTGGAAAGGTTTATGACCACCTAAAGTCTGATTTGAATCACAGTCTAGAGGGCTATTTACAATCTTTTTTCAATTATTTTTTATAATAGCATTTAGTATTCTCGGGGAGCAAATAAACATAATAAGGTTTACTTCACTTTGGCATTGAAGGAGCATAGCAGAAGAATTTCACTTGTATTTGTCTATAATTAATCTGTAGCAAAGATGGTTCAAAATGTATTGATAGGGGATCTCTGACAATGAATAGGTATCCCAAACCTTGGTAATGCTTACATGGCATTGTATGTGTCCCAAAATGAGCAATTAAATAAAAATCCCAAATTATACACGTGCCGTGTATTAGATTTATGTATATGCTGACGTGTGGTGTCCTTCCTTTCCATCTGTAATGAACTTACAGATATAACAACACACATGGCTGATCTTAGAATAAATGACAACCTGTGCAAGATTCATTCCTGAGGTGAAGGGTGTCTGGTATGGGGTTGGATTTGTCACTGGGGCCCTGTGATAATTTGTCAGCTGCAGAGAGTAAGGAAAAGAGAACTGCATTGTTTTTTTTAAGCACCCTCTGGTGATGTTGCCCTGTGTGGCTACACAAGTCACAAATCACAAAGACCCTGCCTACATGCAACCATACAGATAACACAATCCCGATATTGTTATTAAGTGTGCACCACAATTAAGAGTGTTTCCGTGCCTGGCGAACGTCCATTGTCGGCCTCCGGATCAATTGGACCTACCCTGCGGTCGGCTCCCTGTACTTAAATATAGGGAGCCAGCCACACTGAAGGAAATAAGAAGTCCCAAACATTCTCCCTATACTTTACGGGACTGTGTGTAGGATGATGTTTAATCCGATTAAAGCTTTCCAGGATATCTTTAATTATTGCCCAGAGCTGAGCGATTGCAGCTTTTGGTAAATTGCTTTGAGCACATTTTAGAGACTTTAGACTTGTGATGAAAGCAAAGTTGTTACAAGCTAAATAACTCTCAAAAGGTTCAAATGGCCTTTTCTATTAAAAAAGCCTTCCCGTTTTCCTGGCTTAGAAAACGTTAAAACAGCGCTTGGATACTTGGAAACAAGAAATAACAGTTATTTACTCATACTGTTATACTGGCACTTATATTTATATACAGTATGTGTAGTATACGCCACCCAATGAAAGGAAAGGTTAACTCTGTGCAGGGCCAGTTCTAGACATTTTGGTGCCCTAAGCCAATCTATACTGGTGCCCCCTTCCCAATTGAACCCCCCTTGCATTTGTCTTTGTATAGATTAGAAAACTCAGCCAAGATGATTATACTGTATGCAAACAAGGAACTAGATCGGTAACAGCTGATTTCTCTATGGCTGATAAGGCTCCCTGTCTTTTAAAAGAAAAAAAATGAATGCTGCCCTCCACCCTCTCAGTGCCCTAGCAGTTCGCCTAGGTTGCCTATGCTAGAAACGCCCTGACTATGAATAATATTCATTCACATCTAGTTTTCTACAAGAGTAACACTGGAGGGTTTATCCCTTTCCTTAAGCATGTTGGAGTTTGGAAATATTATTCACTCTCTGATAGAAAAAGAAAGGGATATAGAGGATTTGCTTTCTATGTTTACTTGTTTTCCATTTAACATTACATACTGTGCCTCCAATATACTGTGTATCTGTTTAACTTCCAATTCATGACTGAAAGCAGCAACAGAACAGTTGAGTTTACTATGTGTAAATGGATGCTTTGCTTATTAAATGTATGCAGGGAGCAACAGAACTGGTAAATCGCATGCATTGTTATAACACCAGTGGGAATGTGTCACAATGTCCTGTGTTAGAGAAAAATATTTATTTCGCTTGGAGAACGAGTCTCAGATTCAAAGTGAGGAGTTCAAAGTGTAATCCAGGTCCAGAAACACCTGTTCTGCCTATCCGATATTCTAAAAGGGGGTTGTCGATATTCACAGACACTGGAACCACCTGCTCACACTGGCCATGTAACGTCTTCTAGCCAATGTCCAGAGTGGGTCTTGGAAGCCCGCCGGGGGTTGGGGGTGTGCGCTGCAGGTGGTGTGTATAGAATCGGGGGGTTGCTTGTTGTTCTAGAAATTTCACGCCCATGTCATAATTTTTCTAATATTTATTACCGAGTCTGAGACATTCTCCAAATCAACAAAGTGCCACTGTTTATTTAAAATACATTCTTTACTAAACACCTAAATATAATTGCTTGGTGGCTTCTGGTTAAAGGTTCCATTTGAAAACAGCAGCTTGTGGGTACATGTGTAGCAGTCCTGACTTTATTAAACACGACTGTTTCAAAATACAGAATACAATTAAATATGGTTTTTACAGCATCAGCAGCAACACCAGAGCTCACACTATGTAGGTGTCTGTGCACTTTCATCAAAAATTCATCAGTGTCACGGCAGACAATAAATCTTTATAAACAGATTTGTTGTTCCCGTGATAAATTATCCTTATCACCCTTTAACAAACGTGTTTTCCTGGTTGGTTTAGCTATATGCCATGGTTTCTTGATGCTGAAGTAATCAGGGAACTTTTACATTTCTCTTTTTCACCACATTTCAGGAGTTGTATGAAATCTACCAGCCTTTTAGCTCTCTGGGACTTCTGTACCGTGACTGATATTAATTCCATGTGTCACCGAATGCAGCTGAGCCATAAGCTTATGATAGACTGCTTTTCTTTATTCAGAACACCTAATTCTCACTATACATCATACTGTAGCTATCTCTGTGTACATGATGATAATGTGCAGTTAATGAATTAGGGTTATTCAATAAAAGTTCTTATCGTTTAAAATGGTGCTAATTTTGCCCCAACCAATCAGATGTTAGCTTTCAAATGTTAAATAAGATCTGATTGGCTGGAGCAAAATTAGCACCATTTTAAACGATAAGAACTTTTATTGAATCTCCCTGTAAGTTAGTATGCAATAATGGCTGGGCTCTCAGATTTCAGTGATTTTAGTTCTTAAAATGCAACCTGATGGTGGAATACATCTTCCAAAAACAAAGATAAGCTGGGTACCTGCTAGGCGTCTTCACCCTGTTGGCCACCTCACTGCCGCACATATAATTCACCATGTAAAAGAACAAATAGGGCTGTCCAGTCGTTACTTAGCTTTTAAAAGCTTAGTAACGACTGGACAGCCCTATTTGTTCTTTTACAGGCTGAATACATCTGCCTGTTTGTGGCACTACATGGGGGGTTATTCATTTTTATACATGCATCAGAAGGGGGAAAAAATGTACCCATCTATGTAAATGCCTCATCTTTATACAGTATAAGGTTTACTGCTCTAGATTGACATCATACACAAACCCAATAACAAAGATTGCAGGGTGGCAAAATGAACATTTGGTAATGCCAGTCATTGGTTAATGATTGCATTTCTGAGGGTTCCTTTTATTTTTTGGTAACCAACTTCAGTAAGTTTTGCTAGGTGCTTCCTGATAAAAGGGATTTTTATTCATGTGATCAATCACAGTAATGTATACTAAAAACTCTTTGTTAATAATGTATGGTAGTGTGCAGATTATATGATATTGTATGGGGCCTAGGAATGCGCATTAATTATTTTTTCTTTGTAATTTATCCTAAGGGGTGCCCCCACAGTCTTCTACTTTTGTCCATATCTTCAGTGCAAACAGTTTCCATGAGCCACATTCTCAAGCCCATACTATAAAACAGGGATACATAGGATAAAAACCTTGTTAAGTGATATTGTTATTATTTCTCTGGGGTTATACTAGCCACATTGCCCTTTACCCCCTCAACCTGAATGAAGTTATAGGTCTTTGAGTTCCATTGTTTGTTTGGTTTGAGATCTTAGTCCTTGTTAACCTCAGTATCTTTTAACTTCTCCACTCGTATCTTTGTGAGTTAAAAAACAACAGAGACTTCCCAGCTTACACATTATTCTGTTTGACTCAGTTAAATGACATGATTCAGAGTTTTTCACCTCCAGCACTAGTTGAAATACAATTCCTGGCATCACACAATAGCTAGAGGCTGAAATTCCCTGATAGAACTACGCACTGAAGAGACTCATAGCACTTCATACATCCTTAGTAATTAAAAACAGTTTTCTACTAGGTTATTAAGTATTTATAAAACGACTGCCCATTTATAAATCAATATAAAGAAATGATCTTCCTCATTGAGCTCTTTAAAAGCAATTATATCAAAGGAAACCAGTGTTTGTCCTTCACCTGTGCATCGGGGAGGTTATCTTAAACATGTAAACTGCTTGTCTATACCACTTTATTTATATAGTGACATTGACAATACATTGATAGCGTTAAATAGAATACATTTCTGAAAATGTTTTGGAAAGATCTTGCACTTCAGACTATGGGGGAGATGCAATACATTGGGCTATACATTCGTTTTGCTGTAGTTGTGGCATATTCAAATGTTCAAAGTAGTGCAGTGCAAGCAATGCAATGATTTTTGTGCACGTTTTTACTACAAAATTAATGCCTTTTCAATTGGGGCCAGTGTCGTAACTAGCAATCACTGGGCCCCCAGTAAAACTATGATGGGGCCCCCCTGCAGTTGCTTCCCCTGCTTCCCCACAAAAGATCACAACAGCACATAACCACAATGTATTTATGGTTGCAAAGTAGTTTATACATGGAAATTAATGCATGTAAGTTGGGTTGGGGAATTGTTATTGAATATTCCCCCATATTTCTCAGTTACAGTATTGACACCCTATTGAAGCTGATGCAAAAAAAGTTGCAAAAGTTTGCCCGTGGTATTAATCTGCAGCAACCAATCAGATTATCTACCTGCAGTAACCCAGTAAAAAAACTGATTGGTTGCTGCAAATTAATATCACAAGCAAACTTTTGCACCTCAATTTTATTCATACAAAAGTTATGTTGGGCAAAAACTTAAAGGAAATTTAAAGCCTAGAATCTTGTTATTTAGTTATATGCTATTATAAAGGGATTCAGTCCAAAAACCTTCTTAACCTCTCCCCTTAGCCCAGAGAGAAATAAAGTAGCTGATTGGAGACCCTCTCTCTCTTCCTGGATGAGTCACACTGAGCATTACCAGACTGTTATAAAGGGAGGGGACAGACACCCATGGCTTTGTATGCCTTTATTGTGATGCAGTAAGTGGGTTTCACCCCATACTGAGTTTAGTCTTATACTTGCATTTGTTTAAGACAAACAAATATTTCATGTTAAAATTGGTGCATTTATAGGGAAATTCAATATCGCAATGAGATTACATCCAGGATTGCATCATTGGATCAAGTACAGTGAAGAATATTTGAGTTGTGCTCCTTTAAAGTCCCCATATGAGGTGTGTTATATTTCACACTATGAGGTAGCGCTAAACTTAACCTAAGGGGTTTGTATTAGGTGCATTGTGATATTTCCAAAAAAAAATGGAAATGGTGCAGTTGCCTAACACATGTTAACCCAATATTAAAATCATCCATTTCTGTGCAGTTCTAAAGTTATTGACTTGCCGGTAAGTTAAGTTCAGCAGTGTTTCCTGGACATTCTATTATTCGCATTGAGGTGGGAGTAAGCGTTCTCACCTCCCTGTGAATAATAGAAACAGATTTAATATACTTAACAGAGTACATAAAATCTGTTTAGTGTCCCTTTAAGAAGCATTTTAAATGTATGCATACATTTTTCCATTTCAAATAGAGAATACCAGCAGTTCCATTGTTGCAATTAAAAAATGCCAATTTTACAGAAATAAGATCTGATGATTCATTCTTTTGAAGGATACTTCAAGGAGTCATACTACTGGCAGCAGTGAACTAAACAATGCCATTTTCTTCCTAGTAGATGAGCTAAATTACAGACAGCTGGTATCTCAATTGAAGTTTTTGTAACTTATCTCTCTGAGGTATTTGACTGCTCTTATAAAACACACACATCTAGAACAGAGAGATTTAATCATCCCAACAGACGCCATCAAAACCATTTTTAAAAATTATAGTATTTCAAACAGAAACCTCCTTGATACTGTGTCCATGTTTAAAGGGCAAATCTACCAATTAAACAAAAAAGTACATATTAATTTGTTACCCTCCCCTGACCCCACCCGCTATATTTAGCTCTGTGCAGTGCTCACAAGATTCCAAAGAGAAGTAATCTCCATTCTGGGCAAGGTAGCCCCTTATTACAAGTTGAAGTAAGCAGAGTAGGCTGCAGGGACTTGATGTCAGCTGTCACAGCCATGATTGACTGCATAAGGAGGTAACTTCCTTTGTCGAAACAGAACAATACTTTTAATTTCAGATGTTGCATCTTTCAGGTACTGCATCTAACACAGAGGTAATTAGAGTGTGTGGGTATGGAGACAGATAATTAGAGATGACCATACTTCCTGAAGTTCAGTTTGTTTCCAAACTTCAGTAAAAGTTCTGTCATTTGGAAACAAACCCATTAAAAGTCTTTAAGACTTTAAGACTAATGACTTTAATGGGAAAAATTATTTTGAAAATTTCAGATTAATTACAAATAAAATATCAATGGTAACTAGGGTTTCCAGTTCTTGAAGCAGAAAATAGAGGACAAACTCAAGACGTGGCAGTGCGTGCATAAGTGTGTGCCAAATTTTTGGACCACATCCACTTTTCCAAAGCCACGCCCACTTTTGAGGTAACCATCGTAGTTCACACTAGGATGGACCAAAATGGACCATTTTTGGTACAGTTTTGTCCATTTTCTTTGTCTGTTTTTAGGATATGGGCACTAGCAATGAATTTATCATTATCAGGGTAAAGACCCATCCTGAAGCAGTATCACACACATTCCTATTTATAAGAACCCAGGGTGTGGACCTAAATGTTAGGTCCCCTCCCCTAGGTTAAACATGGCTGCCATGAAAATGGAAGGGTAGGTCAGTAGGCTTGTGTACCTGGATCAGGTTTGAAGTTAAAAAAACAAACTTTTTTGATTATTGATAAAAAATTGGGGGGCTTTAGTTACCCATTAAGTATGGCTGCCACAGTAATGGATAAGTAGGTCAGTAAGTGTGTGTACCTGTGTCAGATTGGCGGTTAAGAAAACAAACTTTTTTAATGATTAGTCAAAATGTTTTTTTGACTATAGTTACCCTTTAAGTATGGCTGCCACAGTAATAGGAGGGTAGATCAGTAGATGTGTGTACCTAGGGTCTGGTTAAGGGGGTATGTCTTTTTTGTGTTTACAACCATAAAACTAGGTCAGTAGGTGTGTGTACCTGGGTCTGGTTGAGGGGGTATGTCCTTTTTTTGTGTTTACAACCATAAAAATATATGTTATTGAGGATATATCAAAATTAGATATTTACCCTTTAAGTATGGCTGCCACAGGAATAAAAGGGTAGGTCAGTAGGTGTGTGCACTCGTGTAAGGTTAGGGATATGTGTTTGCATGTATGACCATATAACTAACTTTTATGGATGATTGATCAAAATTAGTTTTTTGACTATAGTTACCCTTTAAGTATGGCTTCCATGAGAATGGAAAGGTAGGTCAGTAGGTGGGTGTACCTGTGTCTGTGTGGGGGGGTTGGGGTATCAGCATTTGTGTTTATGACCATGAAACAAATCGTTATGAAATATTCACATTTGAGGATTGTTCCCATTATAGTCTATGGGGAAAAATTTCCAGAAATTCGCCAATAACGATGTAACGCTTCCACGGGTTCCTTAGCTAGGTAATAGCACACTTCTCCTACATGCCCCGCACGTCTGTACCGAATTTCATTTCTCTAGCTCAAAAACTATGGGAGGAGATACAGTCCAAAAAAGCAGAAGTAGAAAATGGAAGAAGAAAAAGAAGAAATAGAAAGAACAGGAATTAGGCACTTCAAGCCAAATTAAAAAGGGAGCCGATGTAGATCTAGTTTGATGTAGGAAAAATAAAGTTCAGTTGACCTGAATCCTATAATGTATGAATCTATAACAAATAGACTATATTGAACCTAATAAGTTTCAGGCTATACACTATTTGTGGTACTGTGCAAGTGTTTGACTGTTCTAGTAATTAATTAGCAGTCTTTTAGTGAACTGCTCGTTTGTTATTTATTTTAGTGGGTTGGACAGTGTCTGGTTCTTTCTGTTTACGGGAACGAAGAATAACCAGCAGTATTTCCCACCCCTCATTTTCTCTTCAATTCCTTTATTGTCTGTAAAATATACCATGTGACATACAGTAGGTATCTTGAGATTTTTGTGTCTGTACACTCGTCCCTTAGTGTGATAGAGAAAATAATAAAATGTACAGTGTTAAAAAGTGACCAATATAAGTTTAAAATCATGATACATCAATAGTAAAAAACACATATTAAAAGATTAAAAAACAATAATAAAAGAACTTACACCACAGTCTGGGATGTGACCATCATGAAAAATGCAATCAACCACTTCCTGGTATAAATGAGTGCAGGTGTCTATTTCGTGCAAATAAAATAAAATAAAAACTATTTCAGAGGGTATAAAATCTTATCAAATGCATCTAGTATCTGAGATGTATAAATTAGGCAGTAACATAACTATTTAATACGATAATACTGGAACCACTGACCTTACAGCACTAAACCCTGACTGCTCAACACCATTAAGTGCAGAATAAGAATGTTGTTAGAAATGTATACTATGTATGTGACATGTTGAGCCTGGGGCCAAACTAAGTGGGGCCTAGCCCCTACTAGGCATTCAGCTTACTAGGCTTACAGTTTTTATGGCCCTTCTCTGGAATGGTAGAGTTATCTTGTGGGTTCTATTGTTGACATGACCCCCCAGTATAAGGAAACTTATGCATGTGACAATGTTGCGGTGAGCGTATGACGAGATGCCTGCTCATAACATTTGATTGACTAAAAGGGAAAATTTACTTTTGTGGATTATATTTCTAAACATTACAGAAAAGCAAACATTATGCTTCATTTTACAAGTTTATTAAAACCTTGCTAGGAAGTCATGAGGTTTCAGTGTTGTCTTTATCAGCTGTCTGATTGCATACAGCAAAATTACACTGAATTACACTGACAGTCCTTATATTGGATAGTAAGGGAAATGTACCGGTATGCCCCCTTAGGTTATACTTTCTCTTTAAAAACAAGGGGTTTAGCCCTGCAGCGGTCCAGTTAACATAAAATTACAAAGGACTTAACTGACAGCAATTTTCAAAGCTTTTCATAAAATTCCATAAGCTGTTTAAAGATAAGATATGCTGCTGCAATACCGTATATAGGGCATTTTTTTTGTTGTAGTGGTTTCTGTTTATTGCACCCACACTTTGCATGTATTACCTGTATAACCCAACAGTTCTGTCTATCTCTTCTCTCTATCTATCTATCTATCTACCTATCTATCTATCTATCTGTTCTTTATATCTGTTCTGTCTGTTCTATCTATCTATCATCTATTTATTTATCTATCTGTTCTATCTATCTGTTCTGTCTGTTCTATCTATCTATCTATCTATCTATCTATCTATCTATCTATTGTTGCAACAATCAATTTAAACCCTTCCCTTCACTATGCATAGCAATAGAAAACAGCCCTTCCCCAATTTGGGGAATAATAATAGGAAAGAGCTGATATTAAAAAGATTAAGCTTTTTCCAAAATAATTTAATATTGGGGGGGTTGTAGTTTTAAACGTTTAATTGTCTAATTCTCCTTTAATATTGTAACTGGGATTTTGCTGAATTGAAAATGGTAAACAAATCTTTTGTTTGTGTTCATAAATAACATTATGAATGTGCCATGTCTGGTCTGGTATTAATCTAATTGTCTGTTTGGAACTAATAGAAATATTTGTTAAAACTCTCTACATAATGTGAATTTAAATAGGACTAATTGGTTCAGATTGCAAAATAAATAGGTGTCTTGGTGACATACAAACCATTCAATGTATCTTGTATCGTTACTTAATTGTAACAAATCAAATAAGGATCATTTTCAGAATAGATGAGTGAGGGCTACTGGGTGTCTGACTCATTCTCTATAATTCTGAGGTACACAGCAGAATATTAATAGAGAACTAAAATGTCACATTAAATAGTTTTCAGGTCATTCAACATGTTTACTGTTGATGTTTATTGTCCCAATGTGTATATAAGTTTGTGATTTCTCAGTTTCTTTTGTAACATCCAGTCTGATGAAGGGGGCTTTGGACTCCCGAAAGCTTGCATAATTTTTTTTTTATCTAGTTAGCCAATAAAAGGTATCACAGCTCTACTTTTCTTCTCAACATGTACAGGGAAATAGCGATATTTGGAGGCGTTAAAGTTACGCTAACCAATTTGGTATCAGTTAGCGTGACTTTAATCCCTTCATTGTGGCGGCTGTACGGGTATTGCAAAAGACACGCACAGCCAGTGCTAGCAATTAAACACCGCGCATGCGCACATTTTTAAAAGTCATGCAAAGGGAAAAAAACAGAATAATTAAAACAGGTTACAAAGTGTAGAGCTGCTTTATTTATTGGATGTTTTTTCCTTGGCTTCCTTTCTATTTTAGCGATTTCCCAAGGATGAGATATAGGTGTGTTCTTAGGCACAGAAACTGAAAGATAACTGCAGATGTACGAAACGTCATAGCACAATCTACACATCCCAAAAAGAGATAATTGATATCATGTAGGGAATTATTGCTCTCTATTAACCCAATAGCTTTAATCCTGCTGCTCTCAATATGTGGTCACA